>JAQIXA010003289.1:0-14518 GCA_034699045.1 Nanhermannia cf. coronata Gr-Ori-00579
TAAAGAGGTCATTTTGTAGGTCAACTTTTGTCTTAAAACTTTATTCTAACTTGCCGCACTGTGGCGCTACAGTCGCTCAAAGTGGCCAAAATCATGAAAATTGGGTCAGTCCTAAGACTCATAACTTTCTTAATACTCATCAAAAATTAAATCTAAAATTGGTATTAGAAAGTTAAAATGTATATAATTTGGTGTTCTGAAAAAGAAAATTCTATTGTTAATTTTAGACCCATAAAAAAATTATTGAAAAAAAGCATATTTTTTATGTACATTTTCTATGTTTACTCTACTCATGCACACTTTGACCCCATCATATGGGGTATCATTCGAAAGGTCAAAATTAGCCTAGTTCACCTGTAAATACTTTTTGAAAAATAAGTAAAGGGGGCGCCACTTAGGTAAGAAAATCAAATCATCATAATTGACCTTTTTGACCTTAACCTTTGACCTTTAAAGGTCACCGACCTAGGTCACATTCAAGTACACATAAAGACCTTTCTATTGATATAAAACATCATTGGTCTAAATTTTATAGGGGCTGAGATATCATATTTTTAATATGTTGACCAGTTCAATATAATTATTAAAAGTCAACATTAAAAATACGATTCTACGATTCTACAATCGGATTTGACTAAAAAATATATTTAGGCAACCTGGCCATTCCAAGGAGAGTTACTCATGTATAGGTAAGGCTAGGTACTTTTTCGAAAATAAATTTGAATTTTGAAAAATTGTGTACCTAAGAACAAGAACATTTATACACAATTGCAATAGCAGCTTTTTCCAATTTCAGAAATATTGTAAAGTTAAGTTATTAGCTATATTCTATACATATTATAAGCTACAATTTACAATACTTGTACTCTATAAAAATTGCAAAGCAACTTAGCTAAAGCAAAGATTAAAAGCTCAACTTGATTATTGATCTAGTTTAGGGATTTATTATGTAAATTATAGTAGGGTACCATAGTTCATAGTACATGCATAACATGCAGATCAGGATACTTTTTATGCCACTAATTCTTTAGCATTAAAAAGGAATTTGTCACACTACAACTGTCTACAAGCAAATTAAATTAATTTAAAGAAAGTTAACATGCAAATATACTGTAAGGTAGCAAGTAACATTATGTTGTAGTATAGGTATAGTTAGGTTATAGAGAAAACTTTCAAAACGTGATTCTTTCATTTCTCATCCAAAAAATTCAACCAAAAATCTCACTTAAAAGATTAATTTATTGCACAGTGATGTAGATATCTTTTATTTTTCTTTATCAGCCATTAAATCAAACGTGCAAACATCTCCTTCAACTTTAAAGTCCGTAACTATTTAACTATATGAGTACTTATATTTATTATGTACTCATTTTAAAAAAAGCTACCACCAACACTAGATCATAAAAATGAATTTGACAATTAACTAGCTTATATTACTATATCTAAAGTAGTAAAATACCTAAATTATATTCCTAAATTATACTACTTTTAAGATTAGTGTAGTTTTTGGAACTCATAAAAAGTGAATACATACTACATTCAAGTTAAAGTAAGTTGTAGGGTACAATTGACAATGATATGATACATATTAGTAATTCAAGTTTCTTTATAATCTCTTGCATGTATATAGACAAAAAAATTCTTTACCTTGCTTTACCAAGCAATCTTATACTACCAGTACAATACATAGGCATTGAAGTAGGCACCTACAGATTCAAGAGTACATGTACATTGTACGATACGAGTATAGGATTGGATCTAGAAAATTTTAAGTACCTAGTAATGGTAGGGTACATACCTACTTTTAGGTACAATACAAGATAGGAAATGAGAATTCATTTAAATTAAATAGGTTCAATTCAGGCGTGTGTCATGAGTAAATAATAAAATTCTATTACATATTATATTGTATTAATTCAATTCAATTCAATCCAGTAGTATTTAGATTAGTTAAATAAGGCAGGTAGTTCTGGTAGTAAAATAAGTGTAAAGAGCACTTAAAATCTTAAATCATCATAAATTCTCAAAAAAAAATTTAGTTTTAGGCAGTAGGCATGATTTGAAGGAATTTTCAATTTCTATTCTACTAAAATGTCTTTAATCCTTAAAACTAATAGTAGATTTAGGTAACTACATGAGTGATACTTGATACTCTATATATCAGGTATATCGATTATACATTCAAACTTCTATATAAAGTCCTTTAAATCTATCTCAGTCCCCGAGTCCTCATTCATTATTGGCAATTCTTTTAATTTTCTTCCTTAAGGTAAAATGGTAGAAAGGGAATTTTTATAAGAAATTTGGATTTTTATTCTTACTTCCTAGAGATATTCTGTTCTATAATAAATAATGTAGGTAGTAGATTAGAAATGACTCAATGACCAATTTCTAGAAGACCTTTAAGAAATACCAAAGCTTCCTTCTTTTCTTTTTTTTTAACTTTTTGAGTTTGTTGATTCAAAGTTTTACCAGAGATTTTGAAATATTTCTCTTAAAAAGATTCATCATGTTCAAATAAGTAATGCAAGTATAAAAAGGTCTAAAAATTTAACAATACAAAAAGTCTAAATATGCCAATTGCAATAGATAGTTGAAAAAGTTGAAGAAAAGAGAGATAATCGGTTGTCATTGTCAAAATAGAGTAAATGGATCTTCTCGTATTTATTTTTCGAGTGTCTCCAAATCTGAAATGAAATGGTCAGACGTCCAAAAAGAAGTTTTTGGGCTTTCGTCGCCCTTCCATCACATAATCTCACAATTCAAATTCTGAAAAATTAGCTCGATTTCTGAGAAAAAGGGCTATCCTGCCCATCATAAAACAGTCCGTATGAAACTATAAATAAGTATGATCATTTTTTCAAATTTTTCAAAACGTTGTGTACGAGTAGGTACTATTAGAATATTTTAGATTCTGAATTCTGAGCAACTATAAGCTCGAGTTCGGGCTTTGTGATTTGTTTACTGTTTTATTATCTATAGTCCTATAAGCATTTGAATTTGAAGCTTTTACAAATTCTAGATTTCAAATTCTAAAGCCCTAGCTAACTGACTGACTGTCTCCCAACTTAAGTCTTTAATATTGAAAGCACTTGTCAACCAAACAGACCAAAAACCAAGCACTTTAAAACTACTAGGTATACAATATTTACAATAGGACAAGTGCATTATGTATCTCTAATTCTCAAGTACCTTAAAAGTCCCTAAATATTTAGGTAAATCTAGAGCTAAATTATTGTCAATTATTCAAACAGAAACATAATTGACTCGATCACTAACAGATATTTTACTACAAGTACCATACTTACGACTTGAAATGCCTTTTCATTTAAAAACCTTACAAAACTAAAATTTTTGAGATATTTCAGCTAGGTACCTTATCTTTTGTATAAATCATCATGAAAATGAAACTGAAACAAAATTTCGATTTTTTTTTTGAAAAATCAAATCTCAACTTTAGCAATACATATTTTCAAGTTAAAATTGGTTTTATATACCCTACTTACAGTATATAAAATAATACATAATTTATGTAGGTACATACTCATACATTCTGCATAAATAAAATGATTATATTTTACCCCACTTATTACTAATTTACTTTACTACGGATAGTATTTCAATTATCATAAATTGGAAAGCAAATTTTTGCAAAAAATCAAGAAAAAAATGAAAAATTTTAGAATTTTTTTCAATTATATGCATACTTATCTTAAGTACCCTACCCTCTTCTTTCAGCAACCTACCAACTGATTCTTCAGCATTTTGAGATTGTATTTTTGTATTTCAATTTTGTTTTACAGAATTGATGATTTTTTGCTCTTTTTACATTTTTTTGTACTTTTTTGACGACTTTAGAATTAAATGGGTTGACTTACCCGCAATATAATTAACATTGACTATGAGTCTGATCCGGATAAAAAAGATAATATAGGAAATAAAATAAATAGGATTTAATTTGGGGGCAGTGGACCTATATAGAAAGAATAGTATAATATGTACTATAGTAGTACAAAAGTTGACTTGGACTTTGGTCGGAGATTAAGTTTTCCAAAATATCATTTCTCTAATCTAATGTGGAGGTGACACGCGACAAAACGACGGCCTCGGAATCCCAAAAATCCTCAATTTCTTATGGGAAATGAAACATTTTAGCATTTTTTCCAAATCAAATGACAATTTTTACTATAGGTAAGGTATCAACGTATTATACTGTTTAAATATTATTATTATTATTATGCTTCTACACGAATTCGGATTAAATTAACACCCTCTTAAACCTATATACCTACGAGTATAATTCATTTTATATCCTAAACTGGTAATTTGCACAAGCAATGGTACTTTGAGGCTAGAAAAATTTGACCCTTAATTTGGTCAAAAATAATTATAATTTAGGTAATTTTATAATATTTAAAAAAAATTATTTTTAAATGTGTTTTTAAATAAAGGTTTCGCAAAAAAAATCAAAATCTTTGGTTTATTATTAAAAGCCATTCTGAATTTTTGATGTTTTCGGTTTTTAATTAATTTTTATGATGATAGTTAGTGTTGCTATTTGGGAGATAAAATTTAAACAAAAATTTATAGGAAAATTACAATTTACTAGGCACTTATTAAAATATAAAGTTATAATATTCTGAATTAAAGGGACCCTTTACTCGAGGATTTCGAGGGGTGTTTGATGGTGTTGAAAAAAGTCAAAAGTCAGTCGAGTTGGGTATAATTTGCTGAAAGGATTTCCTCAAACAAAGCATTTTATTTGGCCTTATAGTTTATATACATAGTATCATAGTAGATATAGAATTGGAATAAAGTCGGTTGATTTGATTTCATGATGAGAATCTAACGATTTAAGATACTTTGGGAATCAAATCCCCAAACGAAAAATAAATACAAAAACATCCCCTCTCCTTACTTACTTAATATGATATGATTTAATCTTTTTGTATTTTGCATAAATTCTCTAAAGTATCGGCTTTAGAGAATGCATCTATCCAATAAATATTTACATTTTTTAAATCTCAAATGATACCCTAAATAGATATTAAGTATCCTATATTCAAAATAAGCCTTATCTATCTACTCAAAATTATGACACTCGATTTAAAAATACTCGTATAGTACCCTATTTAAAAGAAAAATAATGCAATTTTATATTGATTTTGATGTTTACGTTACGAAAATTTGATTGAAATTTTGATCAATAATTCCATAATTTGTAAATTTTCAAGATCTTTAAAGGAACTTGAAAATGAAACTGATTGGGTTTTTAGTTAAAAATTTCGAGATTAAATTTTGTTTATTTTTATATATGTACGATAATAGTCATTACATTACAGATTACGGGGTCTTTTGACACTTTAAGACACCATATTTTGGCCAAATTTTCAAGAAATTTCAATCTAATTTCAGCAAATTTCAATGTTAAAATATATAAATGACAGAAATTTTTTAGTAATTTTCTAGTATGATCAGAAAAACTTGACATCTTTTTAGATTTTTTAGCTAATGTCAATGTTCCTTTGGCTTTTGACGAAACTTTTGATGGATTGGATAGAAGTATAAAAAACCCTTGTTTGTGTCTCGTGTCACTTTTTTCTTTTGAAATTTAAAATAACCCATTAACTTATGCATAGATACTACGAGTATATGCATCAGATCGTTGACTTTTTGACCGCCGTCAACTTATTACTTCAACTATTTAAACATACAAAATTGCACCCAAATCCTCAATACTTTAACTATAAAGCTAATCAATCTTTTTAGATTTTTGCTTAAACTATCCCCTCGACAAAAAAATCTCAAATTCACTGATTTATTCACAATTTCATACGCCTTTTTTCTACCATCACCATCTGAAATTTAGATAATAGATATTCAATATTATATTTTGTACAACTTGTCTTGTATTACTAGTAATTTGGGCATACTTAAGCTTTCTAAAAAAAATTCAAAGTTTTTTTTGTTCTTGTCCTATGATTTGAGCTTTCGGCATTTATTTTATAAGAAATTTCGACTGTCCCTTAATCAGACTAGGATCTACAATTTCATGTACAATTTCTCATAAGAATTTAATAGGATTGATGATCTCCGCCCATTAAAAATCATCCCCTTTTTCTCAGCATCAGTACAAAAAAATGGATAAATTTTGTGATTTATTCAGACTTGAATCCTCGATCATGGTAAATGTGCCTTGATCCGCCTATTTCCAACACTATTAACTGTATTACTATACAATATAATGAGTAGGTATACTCGTACAATTGTATTAGGTATTACCATAACTAATTTATTTACTACTTAACATTAGCCATGCCTTGTACAAAACCAAACACCCTTCGATTTCCATTCTCGACTCGCTTTTAAAAGTTTTAAAATTTTTCGGCCCAACTTACTTGTACTTGCTGTATTGCCCCATATTATATTACTTCGATGATATATGGTCTATTATATTGAAAAAATATCTCATCCCACAAAATGATTCAAGCTCTGCTAACTAGCTATAAAATAACCATACCATGACCGTCAAAAAAAGCTCTAAATTATTCTTGAAAATTTTCAAAAAAAACTCAATCAATAGCTTTTAGGGCACTTTCAATTTATTGTTTTTGACCAAAAACAAAATAAGCCATAAGAATTGAAATATTGAAAGTACCTACTAATATTTTGGGTTTTTTAAATCATTTTCTCAGAATCAGTAAAATCTGAACAAAATCTGGTAAAAAATACAAAAAATCGGCTTGTTTTGAGTAAAGTTTGGCCTACAATTTACAAGCAATGGCATCGGCATCTGTATGAAAATTTACTGATCGTAATATGAAATTTACATTACGAAATTCATCTCAAATTTTAACTTCGAAATCCTTGATTTCGAGTATTCTTATCTACAATTTTAGTTTGCAATGCAAACTAGGATTTCATGAAAATTGTAGAATACTGCCATTTATGATTAAATTTTTTATTAAAATGTATAGATGCGAGCTAAAGGAAAAATCGTGTATATAAGATATCCAACGTGTTTGTGAATTTTATAAATCAGGCAATTAGTATGCCAGCATCTTTTTTGAGCTCCGGCTCAAAAAATTGAGTCTTTTTTTTTTGAGGTCACGTGTCGGTAAAAATCCGGTTGACAGCCACCGTATGAATTTCAAAGTACCCCTAAGACTGATCACTGATCAGTGTCCCATGACCGTATAGAAAAGGACCCAGTTTTTTGATGCCCATTTATGTTCATATTTAATTCAGATTGTGCAATACCCGGGTATTAATGAAAGGGCAGAAACCACTCATTTAACACAACTGATATATTACCTACCTATAGAAGTCTAAGGGGCATTAAAACTTAAATTGCATCTCCGATCATTTTAGCTAAACCAAAATGTTCAAACCAAAAAATATTGCACAATCTTATTTAGCTATCTACCTATATTTAATACTCGTATAAGTATGAAGGGTATCAGTACCCTACTCATTATGTCTATTATATTTCACAAAGCAGGGTACATGCAATTAAGTCTTACACCTCAAATTTTTCCGCTGAAAAGTTCAAAATTTTTCAAAAAAGTCAAATATGTAGATACTTAAATATCAATATCTCAATTCCTAAATATTATTTTACATTTCTGCTGATTTCCAAAAAGTCTTTGAAAAAACATTATTTCTTCCGGAAAGTTAAAAAAATTTCCAAAAACATCAATTTGATACATAAAAATAAGGTTTTAAGCGAAATAATCTTAGAAATTTTAATCGTAGGCAGAAAATCAATCGATTTTTGCCTTTTTGATTTGGTTATATATTTTGTAAAAATGAAATAATTTTAAAGATTTTTGACCAAATTTTGTAATGGACAAAGTTATAATGATTCGTAGATGAGAAACAAAATACAATTTAAGCCCTGGCTTTATACCAAATCACATAAGCTGGTATTTATTAGGGAGGGGGAAGTTTGTTTTGAGAGTGGGACACGAGACAGGTCAAATTCAAAGTATCAAAGTCAAAGTCACCAGCCACCAGCTCGAAATGTCAGTTTCCCTTTACTATCATAATATGTACCTACTATTACTAGTAGGTACTAGTATTAGGATAGTTGATATACCATATGATTTTATCCATTATGTAACTGTATATTGCATATATATACCTACAGTTTGTATGTATACCTATGTATAATATATGTAAGTTTATAGGGTTGGGCTCGGATTGATAAAGTTTGAAATCGAGGATAATATTATTAGATGAGATGGGGGAAATCTCTCTCGGTCGGTGCAGGATAGAGATAAGAAATGATTTTATTTTATAGTTCCCACTTTACAAGAAAACCTATTTATAAAGAACATTAAAACCTTACACAACGACAGTTGCTTATGCCTAAACACATTATATAGTAAAGTTTAAGTAAGCATCTAAAAATTGCAAAAAACAAGTCAAAAAAATCCTAATTGAAGGTCCAAATTAACCTTTTTTAGAGTATCTCGATCGATTTTTTTAAGAATTTGAAGATTTTTTTTGAAGATTTTGAGGATTTTTAATTTTCGATGGTACTTTATAGAGCTATTTAGCTGTCTAAATATGTATTAACCCGGGTATAATACATTTGATTTTATATTTCATATAAACTAAAGTCATTCCCCTAAACCCTACCTACTATAATAATATTAGTGAATTATAGAATTTTCTTATCTTACTCTTGGCCATTGCCATCGAATCAGAATCAAGCCGATTCATCTACGAGTATTCTGTAGTACAAGTAGCTGGGTACTACAAAATTTAATCTCAGTTTTTGTTCAAAACTTTGATAGTAAAATGCATAGTAAAATATTCTGGAATAAATCAAAAAAAAATCATGAGATATCTGTATATGTATAGAGTTTGTAAGGGATAAAATTTATAAATCTTATTTTGTAAGGGAGGGGTAGAGTCGAGATCCTTTAGAATTTAGAATTGAGGAAAAAAAATAGAAAAGTGACTTGAGGCTCGCACAATTGAAGAAATTATAAAACGCCCTTACATTCTATAAGTACAGAACAATTCATTTCTAATGTCATAGATACTTGTGCTCAAAAAATTTATAAAATACTTGCCTATTATAGAATCTAACTATAAGAATAAGTAGGTAGATGTAAGCAAACATTTAAAGAAAGTGTATACCTACCTAATATCTATAGAACTGCCTTAGTACACTACATTACTTTGTTAATACTTGTAGGTACTTTTGACATTTGACTATAAAATTCAATTTTAAATAAAATGTACAAGCCTATGCCTAAAGACAAGATTTTAAAAAATGAATTATTGATTTGTGTAATAAAAATGGCTTTATAGTATTCATATTCCTTATTTACAGATACTAATATTCACTTTATTCCAAATACTATAGGTACTTACCATATACAAACCTAACTATTTTTAAAATATTAACAATTTCTATCTGTTCTACAGATATCTACAGATATTTCCAATTTCTTATTAATTATTGATAAATAGATTAAAATCTTTGAGCTCAATAACTACTATTATATGAAATTATTACTGCTACTTATTGGGATATTCAAAAACTGAATATGAATCTTACAAATCTCAAAAAATTTTAGAAATTTAGATATTTGTTATCAATTATTGAAGATATGGCCAAATTACATGTGATATTGTGTTTAATTAAGAAATTTAAAATACATATATTATTATGAATAAGTTTGGGATGCCAGAATGCCAGTTTATTTGTATTTTTAGTATATTATACAAGTATGTGTTTGGCCTTGATTTCTCCGAGATTTATTCCAGAACCCCTAGTACAAAATGAAATAAAATATGTGAAAATATCTTGTAGACGACTATCAGTTGGAGTATATGTATTTGGACTGCATTAAAACACCTTAGAGTATCTAGTTAGTATTTATATAAGCAAAAGATACATTTACTAACAATAGATATGTATGTAGTACCATTCCCATGTTTTTTTGATATGGTTCTAAGGTATAAAAGATGGTTTTTCTTGTGTAAATTTTGTAGTCTCCCCAGTAGGAAATGAGATTTGAGCGGAAGTGCGAACGGAGATTAAATTGCAACGAGTTTAGAAATCAGAAATCATATTTTCACATTCAAATACCCTGCTCCTGGAATCTGAAATGAAACTCTGAAAAAGAACGAAAAACAAATTTCCGTAGGCAAAAAGCACAAGATACCAGTTAGATTTGAACAATTTTTTTTGCTTTTTATTTTAAATATATAGTTTCATAATGCTTATAAGCATACATATACATATAACTAGTAGTAAGCTAAAGAAAAAATTTGTTTTCTATTTGGTATTTGAAAAACATGAAAGATAATAATTTCTTAAAAGTATTTTGGTATTTACTTTCAATGGGGAGAAAAGGTTTCTAAATTGTAAGCATTTTTTCTACAAAGTTTTTTTTGCGTTTTGACCGAAATCTATAAACTTTAAATGTGTAAGCACATTTTTCCTTAAAATTGATTTTTTTTTTCTATTTTGAAATTAGGAATTATTGTCACATTGAGCATGTCAAATTGTCAAGTATCTAAAATATTAAGATTTAGATTCTAAAAAATATTAAAAATGTCCTCCGTACAAATTAGAGGACATTTTCATAGGTCGTTAATTGAAAATTAAATGACAAAATTTCTACAAATATTCTCTTAAATTATGTCCAAAAAATAAAATAAATAGGTAAAGTTTTTTTCGGCTTTTTTAAGAGATTAAGCCTAGATTTATACTTTTATTAATTATCATGTTATTAAATTATCATGATAGTATGTCGATTCTTCTAATTGATTTCTCGAGATGAGATTTGTATAATTTTGAATTGAATTTTGATCATTGATTGGATCTAGATCCTGCTGAAAGTGTGTTAAAAACCGTTTTAAAATATTAAATATCAAATACTGTTATTTACAAAAAAAAAATTTGGATTTGATATTTCGAAATCGGATTTTTGAACCAGATTTCAGGTTCCAATTAGAGTTAAGGTAAAGTGAGGTTGGTAACTTTTTAACTTTGAAAGTTTATCACCTAGAAAAATCTCTAGTGAATTATTATTATTGAATTGGAATTTGAGTGGTGAAAGTTTTTCCTCGAAACTTGAAACTTTGAGTACTTTAGCAGCTTTAATGGTAAGAGAAAGCCAGAATATTTGGAGAAATGGACAATTCAATTAGAAATATTTAAATACTACTGCATTTACTTTTAAATTTTGTAATTTACATCCCAACTATAAGGTATTTATGAAATAGTGACTCTACCAATCCTTCATTTCTTATGGTGCATTGCAGTTGATTGCATGATTCAATTCGATTCTGGTGGAAAAAATAAGTAATTTAATCTAAAACCCAAATCTCTTGATATTTTCACATTTTCTTGTGATTTTGATTGAATTCTGAGTATTACTTAATATACAAAACTTCTCTATAAAGTAAGTTTTTAATGGAGATAGACTTTTAATAGATTCTTGAATTTTTTGGAATACCTAAGTAAGTACGAAGGCTTGATAAATACAAATAGTTAAAATAGTTTTTCCTATTACAAAGTAAATAATTCAAGTACTTATACATACTTGTACCGGTACTTGGCTTTTAAATGGTAAATACTAGTACATGGTATATACAGTGAATCACATTCGATTCAAAAAATAACTCCAATTGTGTGGTCCAAGTTTGCAGATTTTAAATGGAAATTTAAATATAAAAGGAAAAAGTCCTAAGGGTTCTACTAGTACTAGCACACTAGCAAAGTAGTAATTTTGAATTCGAGTTTTTCTGTTTTGTTTAAATTTTAAAAGGACTCTTGAGAAAGACACAAAAGACTAGAGTTTCTAATTCATGTTTTTATTATAGGCAATACAATATTCAGGTCACATTTTCAAAATGCAAAACATGTATGAATTTTGATTTTTGGCAAAAAATTCAATACAATGACTACAATTATCTAACTTTTTCTCAAACACAAAATATCTCTATTTAAATATACATACAAGAAAATGCTATTTTTCCAAAATTTCCAAATTATGTTTCTAAAAACTAATCATAAAATAGAAATAGGTCTTCAAATCATAATTTGACATTTGTACCTAAATCAAAATTTTAGAAACTTTGAAAATTTTTGAGTTTTTCATTTTCGATAATTTGCTTTCAGAATCTAATACATATTAAAAAAATTACATATCTACTCTGAATTTAGCTCTGAAAACCAAACTTTTTGATTAAAATTTTAGATACATTGAGAATGTACTTGAAAATTTAAGCCTAAATCGGAATTTTCAGAGCTTTTCAGAGTAACCTGCAAGCTTATCATAATCTAAAGACTTTATTGATGTTCAAAAATGATATAAAAAATGCTACAATTTTAGAGATATTTTGAGTGCCTATACGGAGTATCCTTGATTTTTGAGTTTCTGCAAATTTTGCGCTTTTTTGACATTTTGACTTGGATAAGATGACCTAAAATGATGTTTTAAAGTATCTCTTTAGATATATGCAATCTAGTATAGATAATACAAGATAGGTATAGTGGAATATGTACAAGTTTTTTGGGGATTTTGAATTCTCGTCTTGATAATATTAAAGTTTTACGAATTTCTCCAGTAGTAGCAAAGCATAGGCCTTTCATATTCTCTGGCTGAGGCTGAGTTTTCCAAGTCCGGGGAGAGAAATTCTGGGGAATTCGGGCTTTTCAAGATAAGGAATGATAAATGGCTTCTATCTCCGTTCCAGTCTACCAAATTTTCCTTTTTCCATTATAATAAAATCCGAAACTAAACGAAATATCCACAAAGTCTTCTCTACTGATATACCCTGTAATATTATTTGCTTTTTTGCTTTCTACCCTAAGAATACTTGAAAGTAGTTTAAGACCTTATTATCCAAACTGTATGTACTATAGATGTATCAGTACTTACATTGTAGTAAAAACTTTCTTTGGAAAAACTAAAACTTAATATTAAATCTATATTTACAGTAGAGTTTACAGGATAAAGAGACTAAAGCAAAATAGACACAATTAAAGTAGTAAAAACAAATTATAATATTTTGTATGGGAAAAATGCATTATTTTATTAGTGTCAGGGTACAATGTCTATTTAGTTCTAGTCCATATAAATGTAAATAAAACGGGTTTTTGGCCAAGTCCGAACTCCAAGTATATGTATGTACAAGTATGGTATTTAATGTCCATCAAATGTGAAAAATCGCGATTGGACATATGGGAAATACAAATTAAATTATTTTTGAAAACCATCATAAAAGCTTGTCTATCGGATCAGATCAGCGACAATATTTGTTTAAAATGTTGGCTTATTCAATATTAATAGAAATTTAAGCCTTTTTTATGATTTTTTGTCAAATATTTTTAGGCTAAAAATTAAATCTTGACTATTAAACTTTTATAATTCACGGGACTGGGTTTCCATTTAAACTTTATATTTACATTTACAGGTAGGTACATATTATATAGATAATATTATTGAATTTATACGCCGATTTAAAATCTTTTTTGTTTTATTTCTAGTTTTGAAATTTAAAAAAGTTTCGACATGTTTAATATATGCGAGTTTATAAATCTCTGGTTAAAATGGTAATTCAAAAGTCGTTAAAAATGCCGGACTCAATTGAGTAGGACTTTCTAGGGGTAATTAAGGGTCTGAGGGTGGTTCCCTTGAGACTCATACAAATATCTATTCTGCCTAAATATATTCCTTAGGTCCCCCAAGGGCACTTACCCCACAGACTACGGCAAATACCCGGGAATTACAATATTTACCCATTGTTCGAATAGAAATCGCATAAAATCCTATAAAATAAATGTTCCAGTCCCACGAGACCTTCTGGAAATCTCTTTTAGAAATCGTTTAGCAAATATCAAATACTCGACTTTTTCCAACTTATTCTTCTTTACCTACTCGTACTACTGCAGATACTTTTGCTTACTTTTCTTTTGTGACTTTTGAAATCTACACTGACTTTTTTTCTCCCAACATTTATCTTTACAGAAGATCTCCCCTTTACTTGCTGGAAATACTGGGATATAAACTGAAAAAAAACTCAAAATTCTACAAAATTGAGGAAGAAGATCCAAAATACACTATCTCTTCATAGAGTAAAACTCCTCTATAAGGCACCTATAGTGTCATAAAGTATAGAAGAAATCATTAGAAGCAAAATTTTTAAAATTTCTTTTTGAATTTTTTAGAAAATTTTGGAGAGTTTTTCAAAATATCGGTAAATTTTGAAATTTTGTATTTTTAAATATTTGACTCTTAGGTAGATTGGTTTTCAGAGGTTTTTATTCTTTATAGAGATAGTAAGTTGTATAAAATGTTATAATAGATAGTCTACAAACTATCTTTGAAACTAATCTGACGAGTTTTTTTGCTTTGCTTTCTTCTCCGATTCCCGCCGACGCCGAATTCTCAGTTTTGGTTCGGTGATTTTGAAATCTCATATGTTTAACTTTAAACCCTTTATTCTTTTATTACTAATACATACACATCTTGTTTGTTTATTCTTT
>JAQIXA010003290.1:0-14518 GCA_034699045.1 Nanhermannia cf. coronata Gr-Ori-00579
AAATTTTTAGAAAAAAGGTCTATGTTGGGGTTTTTTCACCCGGGGAATTTATTACACGAGCTTTGCGTAGCAAAGCGAGCTGCTAGTTTTATATAAATACAAGATAAACGTCTCTATAGTGTAACAAGATTGTTATATAAGGTATTTTTTCTATTTTAGTCCCAATCATACAAGTTTAAAGAGTCTAGTCTAATTTACGACAATGTGTGCATATATCTAAAAGTTTACATACTGGTAAATACCTTGTACAATAAGCCCATAGTTTGGTTTTTCAGAGTTTAATATTTACCACTAATGTTAAATATTAAACTCCTCCTCATAAGAAACCAAATTTTTATTTATTAGTGTTTTATTATTGATAGAATAAAATCGAAATTAGTTGAGTACCTATGTATTAATGTGCATAGTTATTTGAATATTAAGATAAACAAGTGTTAATAAAAGTTATAATTCTCAAACTCAAAGCTAGTTATGTTTTAACTACCTATATCTACATTATACATTATACCAAAATTAAATATTTAACCAATTCGATTTCTATACTACTATTATAATGTAGTTTTTTTATTATTTAGATCTACGATACGAATCTTTTTTTATTCAAGTAAAACTAATAGGAATATTATGTATATTTATTATCTGCATTTTAATTTTACATAATAATAAGGTTATAAAATAAACAATGTTTTATAGTATACTGACCTAGAGTACAAAATAGGCGCATGTCACATTCAATTTGTAAATTCTACATTAAAATAACTCAAAATAATAGCAAAATATTAAACAAAAAATATCTTTAATAGTATAAATTATAATTATCGTTCATTATATAAAAAATTTATAATATCCAATATAATTTTTTATAATGTAACCAAATGGCTATTAAAACCCAAAGACTTGTACCCCACAGGGATTCGACTAATCTGGGAAAATGTCTATATTGAAAGCCATCAGATGTCCAATGCCAAGGCAGATAAGACTGTAATAAAACAGTAGATTCAATTAGATAGTTTGTTGATTGTATAAAAAGTACAAATATGAGAGTTGATTTAGATTTCTTACTCGAGCTACACTATGTCCGACATAAAGCAAAATTGAATTCATTCCGGGTTCATAAAAAGGTGATCCTGTAAAAATACAGATTATGAACTTTTTGTGCTTGAAAATAGAAAAGTTTAAAAATTGTTTAAATTAAATAGTTTAACATCCTACCTGACCACCATTTCTTGATATCAATTATTACATAGAGAATTGATAAAAGAGTCAGAGCGAAGCATGATGTTACAAGAACAAAAGATAATGACCAGAGATTTTTATTGACTGGAATCCAACCATCATATTGTTGACCGTTACAAAGTAAAGCTCCTAATGCACCTGTAACTATCCCCCATCCTATCCATCTAAATATAAAAAGTCATTGAGATAGAGATAAATATAAGTGGATTTCATAAAAATATTTTAAAATAAGAATACCTTTTAAGTCGACTTGAAGCTCTAGGATAAACTAACATTGTAGCTCCAGCTTGAATCCCAAGCCATACTAAAAATTAAAAATAGATTTGTAAAAAACGTTAAGATCAAGACCGGAATTTACGAATACAAAAGTAAAATAATATAAATATACCCTACCATTTAGAATTGCATTTAAATTCCCAAGCATCCCTTCAGGGTCATATGCATTAGATCCATATACTGTCTTAGCAGTCGGATAATTATAAATATGCTTCAGACTAAAAATTTGCCTATCAATGTATCCAGCAGCTCCTCCAATACAGGAACCATTATCAGGGTAAGGATAAGATTCATTCTTCATTTCTTCAAATAAATGCATGCCTCCTGGACCTGTATAACCAGTTGGACATCCAGGAACTAAATATGAATATTAAAAATATGACTATGAATATAGTAAATCATGTATGCAGTTTTAACTAAACTAATACCTAATTATCAAGTTTACCTTCAAGCATGAAAGTGAGTATAGAATGTAGAGCCACAATTAACAGAACAATAATCCAACTCAACCAAATAATCCCAATATCTTGAACGGCTGCCTTGAATTTACTCGTATCCGGTTTTGTGATATTAACTGTCATGCAAAAAAGAACAAGGCTCGAGGCAACAAAATAGCTCAGACCGAATCTTTGCAATACTCCTGGTAATCGATAATCTTCAAAATTCACTGGACCATATCCCGAACCCAAGATAAGACCCAAGCCGATTAGCTTCAATGATCTGGTTAAAATTTTCCAAAAAATAGCGAATCTTGAGTTTCCTCGCTTCACTTGCGATTTGATCGAAACAGGTATACAAACACCCATTATCCATAAAAACCTATTTGGTTATAAGGCACACACACACAAATAAAATGAATATAAGATTTTCTAACATAGGTACCCTATATTTTACTTAAATTAATGACAAAATACTGACCATGGAAAAACTAAATCTGCAAAATCGAGACCATCCCAAGTAGCTTTAAAAGTATAATTATAATTAGATATATTGATAGCATAATTAAAATATAAGAATTTTTATTAATACTAGATATTTACCATGTTGAAAAAAATAATATCCAGCACCTCCATCATTGACAAAAATCATCGTAACAATAGAAATTCTAAAAATAATAATTAGACATAGTACATCATCATAGTTAAGAGCTTAAATACTAATTCCTCATATTGTAATCTAACTAATCGTAAATGTAAATGTCACTAAATCAATAAGTATGATATTTATCGTCTGCATCTGCATCAAAAATGAAAGTAGTAAGTGCAACTCAATAACATGCTTTTATATAAATAAAACCTTATAATAATAAGGTACTAGGTACCATTATAATACCATACGAATAAATATAATTTTAAAATATTTAGGGCTACTCGTATGGTTATAGGATAGGTACTCTTTATTACTCAAACTAACCCAAGAACAGATACATAATAATACAACTACAATATACTGTAGGTACTACCTGTCCTGTATATCATTGATTATTGATTTACCATACCATTTTACAATTAATATACCCTATCAACAACCATATCAGTAGCAATGCCTTTTCTATTCTCTCACTCTTACACACTTGTAACTTGTAAAGTAAGTAACAAAATTTTCAATTTAATTGATTGAAGTTTGAAGGTTTAGTTGTTTTAATTTTAAAGACCAAAGACCACCTGAAGCTTTTACTGACAATTAAATGGGTTATAAAACGCAAAACAAGGCTTATATAATGTCATTTAATTTTAATTAAACAATTGAAATAAAAACATGTGAGCCTCTATAAAATAATATTACTTTTAAAAAGTGCATGCATAATCTATAGTAGTACACTACCTAGTACCTAACATATCCTCACCTCACCAAACCAACTGTATATGTATCCTTATTTGTTATATATATAATAATCATTTGGATTTGGATTATTATATTACCTCTCTTAATATGTATGTTTTACTATAATTTTTCTATTATTTACTTACCCCCTAAAAGTATCCAATGATCGAAGCCTTTTATTCATCTGTCTTTGAGGTTTCTGATCTTGTACATTTGCAGAAGTTGTTTGATGATTTTGCAAATTAAGTTGAAGTCCTCTAGGATTTGGACCTGAAAAATAGAAATATATCAGTAAAAAATATTATTTCTGAAACAGAATTAGCTATGCAACTATGCAATGTAGGAACCATTATATGTATACGGATACGTATTCCGATTCTATTCCTAGCTAATATCTTAAGCACCAGTAGGGTACCTAGTACCTATATAGTAGGCAGAAAAAATAATTTTAAAGGAATTACCTTGACCAATTGTAGAAATTTGTGGACTAGAAATTGGTCTTGGTATTGAAGTAGTTGAATCTCCACTACCTTTTTTTATTAGAGGTGAAAAAATTTGTCGATGAACAACTCCACTTCCAGACTGATGACTATTACCCGATGATGTCGGTGAAGAATTATTTGATTCTTGAGTTGTTGAAGATAAAACGTGAATGTCATCATTTTCTTGATTATTTTGCAGTTGAGAATGGGAAGTAGGCAATACAGAACCATCAGAAGTTCTTCGAGGTAAGTTATAAATTAATTGATGAGGACCCGAAGGAGTTTCGGGACTTTTATTTCCTTGACCATTCCCTGATGAGCCTGAGCTCGTCGTAAGATTTCTCTTTGATCCAAATTTTTCAGTATCAAAAAGTGCAAGAATTTTCCATTTATTTTTGCTTATAGCAAATACGATGATGCCAAGTAATATATAGAAGAAGAATGCTAGTAGTAATGCTAATAAAATAAAAATTCATTATTTCTTTAAATATCTAGTAAATTATTGTGCTTAATTACAACTGCTGATACTTTATTACAGTATATTCAGCATTATTTAATTATACATAGGCTTCAAACATTAGAAATCCGTATCTGTATACAGTAGCTGTATACGCACCTAATATAATGCTGTTTATTGAATACATATTTATGGTACATATTATTATGTTTCAAATACTAGGTATAAGATAGGACTTAAACTTTAAGCAATATATATAACTTTAAGAGCAAAGTGCGAGCATATTTGGGTTTGGGGCTATTAAATTACTCGACAAAATGAGAGAATTCGGTTTTTCATGTTTTAAGAGATTAATATATAAATAAGCATTTCGCTTACGTAAATAAATATTGACTGGCTCGAGGGCAATGTGCTGTTCACATCTCGGACTTCCAAGAGAGCCAAGAGCATGCAAATCGTAAACTCCGAATTCACCAAAATCGAATTCAACATCGCAAAATTTGGCACTATTAATAAATCAAATTAAAGCAATTGTATAGAAATTCCAACTTTGATAGTTTGTACTAGATACCAAGCCAAAAAGTGATATTTACCTATCATTGAATTGAGATGCAAATGTTTGTGATTCATCTGTCCTTAGACGATATTTCATGGGATATCTTGAGCTAACGATAAATTTATTTAAATTTCCCTTAGATATAGGTCCTTTAAATCTGTATGGACACTTAAAAAATTAAAATTATCCGGTTAGTTGGCTAATATACTGGTACATTATTAGGTTTTTATATGTTCTTACTTTATGACAATTTGTTGATAACTCATATAGATACAAAGGGAAATTTACAATTGATGACACGTTTAGCCAGGCCTGGTCTATTAGCAATTCGCTTAAATTGAACGAGCTGAACAAATATTTTGTTAGATAATATTATACCAAACATAAAATATTAGATAAATAGTTAAATATTTAAAAGAAACTTACCCAAATATTTCATTGTCGAATTGTTCAATCCACGACATTGTCTTATATTTCCCCAAAAACTCAAAGTTTTCCAAGTATTCTTCAAATTGAACAAACTTTACAAATAATAAAGATCCAAATATTCCGAGAAATGTCCAAAATTCCAAGTTAAACTTCTTTATAGTTTCAGTTCCATGCTTAAATCTAAAAATAAAATATCCAAAAAATGTATTCTTTAAATGTACCTATTACCTAAACTAATTTAAAGAGATAGAGAGATTTTACTGCCAAATCGAATTAGTGACTTGACTTATTAAACATAATATAAATATTATCAAGAATTTGTCAATCAAATGAATTTTTTATCACTTAAAATACAAAATTGGTACATTAAAATCCAATTAAATTAGAGTACAAAATAAATTTAATCTAACTTAATACCATTGTGATGGTTCAATTATTCGAGATTATGTTTTCGTAAACTTGAACTAATTCATAAAACTTAAATAAATCACAAAACTTTAGTAAATTATCTAAATTTGTGATTAGATATGTCTCTCGTGCTCTAAAGTATCCAATCCGAATAGATAAAAAAGATTACAAATAGCCAAATTGTATTTAAAATAATCAATAATCTGGCAGCTTTTCAGCAAATCCAAGTTTAATTGCACATAAAGCACTTTTTTAGACAGACTATTACTAACTAAATAGAAACTCTACATTTACAGGTACATACTAGTTAGGTATTACTTTAATAAGAGTATAATATGAAGTATGAAGTCTTCCCGATTTTACTATGCACTTAAATTTTTAAAAGCTAAAATTACGATTATGATCTGTATACTAATACTATGAAATATATTCTCTTGAATCTTGAAAAATCATTTACACTTTTTAAAAGAGTAATTGTTCTACTCTAATTCTCATTAGAAGAGAACTCATAAAATAAAATCAACCAAACAATCTAAATCTAACACTTAACCAAATATGTATATTTCATTACTCATTACACTACATTACGCTATGCTAGTAGGACTATATTTATAATGTTTTAAACTAAAACCAAACGCTAATACTAAGACAATAATATCAATTCATTCTCTATAATATAACCTAACTATAAAAACTTTTATCAAATTTTATTTTAATATTTAGATAGTAAATATGTATATATTTTCTAACGATAAAGTTGGAAGCACACACACTAACCTAGAAAGCTAGCAAGATCTCAACTGAACTCGCATCAGATCAGAGTTGACTTTTTGTAGTATCCTTATTCAAATGAAATTTTATAATATTCATTGGCTGTACTTACATTTGCACTTTACTTACTCTACTACTATACTTTTATACTTGTTTCGTCTAAATGCATGTAGTGTAGTTAATGTAGGTATGTAGAATGTAGTGACATAGGATATCATTTAAGAAAACTATTACATATTTGCAAGTAATATAGGTAGTAAAATATTGTATTGTAAACTTTAGTACATTTTCTGTATAAGGATATTACTAAAAGAGAAATCTAGTAATACTTTGAAAGTAAAAGTAGGTACCTTAACTTAAATATAATTTTCTTTATGCATTTATATTCAGATAGATACAGATTTGGTACACATATTTATATTTACTCCGTACATACCTAATGATATTTAACAGATGCAAGTGTAGTGAATTGTGTTCTACCAAATTTTATAATACATATATTAAATTAGGATGTAAAATCACTGCAATGCTAAAAAAACTCGGGTTAAAAAATGTTCAATTTCTATTAAACTACTATCAAGTCTAGTTTACCTAGCACCTATAAACTAATCCTAAGTAGATTTCATTTCAATATTTTCGAGCTAATACATTTTTCCCTTAAATATGATAATAATGATTTTGAATTTTTTAAAAATTAAGTTCAAATTCAAAGCAAAAGCTATCTCTATTCAATTCAATTCAGATCAATCCAAACCCATATCCAAATCCAAATTGAATTATGAACCAATTTTATTAAGAACAAGAACAAAATATTTTTTTTTAACTTTTGTTTTATTCCAATATATATGGATTGGGATTGAGATTGGGTACTTATCCTTATCGATTAGTATAGTATAGTATAGGTATCTAAATAATTATTATTTGATTTGAAATGTCGGGAATGAGGAACACTTACATAAATAATTACAGGTGAAAAAAATATTATTATAACTTTGATTAGGTGTTATTAATTCTAGTTAGGTATGTAGGTGCAGTAGTAGATGAGGTATATTATTAATTGTAAGTATTTCAAGTTAAAATTAACACTAATCTGTAGATAGATCCTAGGTAGAATAGTTTCCAGATTATACACGTTTATACTTATACTCAAAATTTGTAATAAATTAATTGAGGTTTTTTGTAATTTACACTTATTATAACCCAGACATTTATTTAATGTATAGATTTTATAGTTCAGAATACCTCGTACTTTACTAGTACTATTGCACTTATTTTATTTTTATTTTGAAACAAACTGACAATAATTTTCTGAAAAAAAAAGTTGAAAAATATTTAAATTATGCTTCAACTTCAAGTTAAACATTTGAAAAACATGACTGATTTTTAAACTATTTAATCTTGTTGTGATTACAACAATGCAATTTAATAAGCCAACAACTGAAACTGAACTGATTTGAAAAAGTTTTATATTTTTTGCAATTACCTATGAACCTATCAAATGTACATGTAGTATTTACCAACTGTTTACGACTCTAAATTTAAATGAGTTCAAGTGTTGTTTTTTTAAGAAAAACTTATATTCAAATTCAAATAGGTAGGTGCTTATATTATAAAAAGGTCATGTAATTTTTAATTATGCATTTTTCAAACGGGAAATTATTTAGAAATATTTCTAATCGCTAAATCTTATTAAATATATTAATTTAAAACCTAATGTTTTCTGAGAACTTTGCAGAATTCATGATTCTCGAGATACCTGTAGTCTACATGTATTTTATGTATTACCTATGTACCATGTATTCTGTATAAAACATTATACATTACTCATACAAGTAGATTGTGTAGCAGTAAAACCCGTGTACATTGTACCACTAAACCTTTAGCTTAAATGGACAATGTTATTCAAGAGAAAAATAAATAATTCCTATTAACCATATCGAAAAGCTCGTATTTCTGAGATCTGATCTGAGAACTAACTACATACTACGGATACCATTATTATAAAGATAGTTATTTGAAATTATAATATTTTAATTTAATTTAATACTCCAATTTCAAAATGCAAAACTTAAAACTGGCTTTTACTCTGTAGTTTTAGTTTAATCTTAGCAGAGCAGGCTAATAACTTTTTATTCTTTAATACTAATCTATTACCTACATAGTTAAAAGTTAAAATTAAGATAAACACAAAAATTTAATTAGTACTCTAGACTGTAGGATTATAAAATGTAAATAAGGTAGGTATGCAGAGTTAGGATCCATAGGTAAGATATATCTACAGTATATAGGGTACATAATATTATGTGAATTTATACTAATTTGTAATTTCTCATTAAATTATACATAATTAACTCATTAAATTAAATGGTTTATCTAAATTCTAATCTATATCTATTGAATTTAATTTGCCTTTGCCTTTAGTATAAATTTTATACATAACTAAATTATACCTAGACCTATAGAGTATGTAATTCTGCTACACATAAAGTACCTTACTAATGGTAAGAATGAGCTAAAGCTTAAAGTAGGTACCTATATAAAATATAGATATATACTGTAAGTATCTACTAAACATAGATAGGTAATATTAAGTAATATCGAGTAATACCAATTCCTTCACTCTATTTTAATTTAACATTACATTGTAAAATAATTTTAAATTTTAAACCCAATTCATTTAGGAAGGGATTCTCCTAAAATACATAATTTTAAAAATTAGGAAATTTTGTTTATTAAAATATGGAAATGAATTATCTAGGTAGGTATCGATTTATTTATCGATAAAGAAAATATTGGTATAGAATAGAACCTACAAAAGGACAATAATTTTAAAAGAAAAACGTTAGAAAAGTTAGAATTAGTTAGTATGGGCTTGAAACAAAAATGGTGTGCAAAAAATCAGATTGTAAATTAAGAAATAATAGTAGGTAATACCTATATCTGTATTACGATGTGAATGTGAAGTTACTCATTTATGTCAAACATCAAAGTCTAGAGAGGAAATGAACAAAATTAAAACTGTTTATTGCAAGCGCAACGTAAATTGTACAAAAATAAGTGTTTATATTAAATCTGAAATCTGAAATGTACTTACACACACTCGACTCTTTTCATTGAAAATAATTTTTAAATATTTCTCGTAAACACTTGTGTGAGATAAACATATTTTCTTATTAAAAAATCTAAATTCTTTATTTTATCATGTATTAGCAATAAGTACCTATGCCTATACTATACTTATACTACCTATGCATATGCATATACATAACTCATAACTATAATTTGAGTTTGAGATACAAAAACTTTTGTATAGATATTAAAGTCCTAACTTTAGACCAGACTGATAGAATAGTCTATCAAAAATCAAAGCATAAGAAAAGAAGTAGAACATTTAACATATTTTACCTAACTAAAATACCTATTACAATTTGCAAACTAAAAAGACTAATATATCTACATAATTGAATAGTACTGGACTGGATTAAGAATTAGTGCTTAAGAACATATGGTTTTACTAGAAGGTATCGGTATAGAGATAAGATAGTATCATTTACCTTAGCTTTGCCTTTGCCTAATTATTGTTTTGGAAATCTTTGACCTTTATCAATGTTCCTAATCCCAAATAGCTTTTGTAAATTTATCCATTGGAAATTAAATAATTAAGTATTTTTTAATTGTAGTGCTCATAAGTGCCCTATTTCTAGTTCTATATAGGTACCTAGTACCTAGTTAGTAATATTCCAGAGTATTGTATTGGTATTACATTATTACAATTTTGCAAGGCATTTTTTCTTAATTTGATTAGTCAATTACTAATTAGTATTAGTTAATTTTTTTTCTGTGTTTTTCCAGGAATATTTAATTTTAACAAAGAATATTTATACCTAATGATTTGCCATTTAATTGTAAATAGAATATCTATATCTATATTCTACAGTATTATATTGTAATTCTATAATACACTAATGATAATTAACTAGGTATATAATGTGATCTGTTCTATCAATTAAGCAATAAATATCAAGTCATTGCATTTTGTATTATATCGTGAGCATCTCGAAAGCCTTTCAATTTTCAATTTTCCTTTTCAATTTTTTTACAAAATTAAAATAAAATCAAGTCTTGTAATAAAACCACCCCACCCTTAAGTTTAAGTATGAATTTTAAGCTTATAAAAGTTAAATCATAGGTAGCTATTAAAACTTTTTATAAGTCAATAAAAGTAGTATCTTAATTCTCAATCTTCTACCAATACAAATTAACTCATTCATACTCAAATTCAGAGAATAGGAACTACCTACCTAGCTAAAGCTAAAGATAAATAAAAGGTGATTGAGTGATTGAGAGCTGAGAGCTTAAAAAAAGTTTATAGGTATAGGTATTATATATTATATATTGTTATTGAATCGAATTGAAAGCTTGACAGGTGGTATATTTTAATACTCATAAAACAAATTATTTTGCCATTACTTATAACAGTCAGCTATCAAATCAATGTTATTTTATCAGAATAAGTTATCAGCTAGGTACAGAGTATTATTTAATAGTAGGTACAGAGTTAGGTACAGAGTTAGTTAATAGTAATAACTAAACTAATACTAAATACCAAAATAGAAATTATAATTAATGAATAATAAGTGAAAGCTAATAGAAAAATAAATAAATAAAATGAGATTTTCAATAATCAATTGACCTTTAAGCATATGAAATGATTGCTCTTAGAAAAGAAATGTCCAAGGGCTTTTTGTTTGTAGGTAATTTTTTTTTGGAAGTGTAATATTAATAGTAAATAAGAATAGGTAAGTAAAGTTTAGATAAGTACAGGGTACATTACATAAATCTTTTCCATCATTTTCTTTTGTGTTGTCGTGTCGTGTATGTAAATCTTTTAATAAATATAAATTTGTGGATTTGAAATACCTATTACTGCTAGACTAGTACATAAATATTAAATACTTTTGATACAAACCTCTTACATATGTAGAATATGTTATTCCCAATTCCTACTCCTACTGCCACTGCCACTGCCTACCCTGCCTACTTTAGGAATTAATGCTTTGGGCTTTTACGAATTGTCAACTATCTTATAATTACTAAATGCGTTTATGACTTTATGCTAATGATAAGTTAATGATAACGAAGACGTTAAATTATACTTGTGTTGTATTGTACAATATGTTATACCTTAATTAAGATTAAGATACTAGATTTTTAGTAACCTAACTATTATTTTGTTACCGAAAATATGTATCCTCTAATAGTAATAGACATCGACCTAAAGCAATTCTACTTTTTACTATTTTACAAGGTTATGTACATAACCTTGTAAAGTAGTAAAAAGTAAATAGTAAACTGATAGATAGAAAGTCAAATCGAAGTTGTTTGTGAGTTGTGATGTGATAATAATCTAAGGTAGGTAATCTATTTCAAAAAATTCAACTCTGAAATCTGAATCTGTCTGCTGTCTGAAAGAATAAAATTCATTTTAGACATTAGACTTTATTTAGATTTAGACCTCAATACTTAACGTTAAATGCTAATTTTACATTTTATGCTTGAAAATTGAGAACAAATTTGGTTTTTCAGGAATGAATACCCTTCTATATACATTATATATTTAAAAAATTGACCACCAGGCAGCTACCAACTAACATGTACTTATGTATAAATTATAAGAAAGAAAAGAAAAAGAATAAATAGATCTTATGGAATATCTAGTACCTATATACTATATATCTACTAACTACTACATTTACTATTAGTACTAGTTATCTAGTCTAGTTACGTAACTGGAATGAAACTAGTATCTGAATTCTGAATCTGGATTGACACTTCATAATATATTCTCATCTTTAAGCTCACTATAAAATCTTAAATCGCACCTGAAATGGTTGATTGTAAATATGTGTGATGTGTGTGATGTGAGTGAGTGTGAGGCGGAGAGACATTTTAAAGATGTAAAGATAACTGAATGCTTAACATGACATGAATTCATTGCATGACCCTGTCCATAATGGACAGTGTCCATGTATGTAGGTTTAAGGCAAGGTACTAAGGTACCTAGGTATTATCAACAAGCAATGCAATGAACCGGAACCAAAACCAACAATAATAAAGGTATCAGTATCAAGTATTGATACCAAGTGATTGTCAACGCATGATGATTTTTAAAAATTAGGATTTAAGATTTTGCATTATTGTACCCTTTACTTTAAACTAGCTGGCTAGAGACGTAGTAGTTTAGTGTTAATGAACCATTAAAAACCCTATTCTTAATTCTTCGCCTATTTCGGAAGTAT
Source organism: Nanhermannia cf. coronata Gr-Ori-00579 (assembly GCA_034699045.1). Classification (NCBI taxonomy): domain Eukaryota; kingdom Metazoa; phylum Arthropoda; class Arachnida; order Sarcoptiformes; family Nanhermanniidae; genus Nanhermannia; species Nanhermannia cf. coronata Gr-Ori-00579. Next base: position 12,739 of record JAQIXA010003290.1, read on the forward strand.
TTCCCTTTCCCTATTATCTCAGGATCAGTTTATTTGTTTTTTATATATGGTTTATTTAGGTGCCTACACCTACTCAAACTCAAACTCAAGACAAGACTCCTCAAAGTAAATAGTAAAGTAGGAATTGCAATTAAAATTGCAATAAAAAAACTTTAAAAGATGATAAATAATAAAAAATTGATGATTTTTATTTATTACCTCATCATGCTGCATTGCAGGCGAAGGTAGTTGTATTGGAACTGGAACTTCTTCCGCTGATTCTAATTCTAAATTCAACTGATGATCGAGTTTAATTTCAATTCCAAATCCAAGTTTCAGAATTGACATCTTGTTTAATTTAAAAAATACAAATAGGTACAAAAAATATTTAAAAATAAAAAAGATAAGATTAGGTAATGATGTAATAAGATTGATAACTTAAAAGTTACCTAATAAATATTACTATTACTAAGCTAAAAATTATTATTATCGTAGGAGTTAGGTTTAGACCTTAGGCTAGAGGTTAAATATTTTTTTTACTTTAGATTTAATTTAGAACTAGAAATTAGAGATTTTATTTTAGTTTTATTTTAGTTTTTAGTAGGATAAAATAAAAATAAAAATAAATTTAATAAAGAGGGAGAGGGGAGAGGGTTTTTAAAATAAAAATAAATAAAAAATTGTCTATCTTACCACCAAAATATACGAGATATAAAAACCAAGCCAGAGCGAGAGACCAGTCTTATTCGAGACAAGAAACGACCTGCTGGCTGATGGGGATGGGCTATGATGTGACCTATCGGTCCTGTAACTGTGTTATGAAATAATAAAGACATTAATGTATTGTACTTTTGCAATAGAATAGAATCTGGAAGCCTGTCTACAAAAAAGATCAAGATCTCATTGAAAAAACTCTTCAAAGATCAACTAGGAGGATAATACCCAGCCAGTCTCAAAAAATTAAGATTATTTATCATCTCAAGATCGACGGAGTCGAACTGTCGTACTACGAACTGTGGCAAAGAGCCGTACGACCTTTTATTTATTAAATTGATTAATAATGTAAATTTTTGCGATATTTATAAATTGGTCTACAAATAAATAAACAAACAAACAAACAAACAATTTATCGTTGAACCATTACCTATTTGTTTAAATTTAAATTATAAAATAACTATAAAATAACTATAAAATAATATTTCATAAATAAATAAGCTCTACTTTGTATTTTTAAATTAGGTATAACATTCAATTATTGATTTGTAATGTAACTCAATGAACAGGTTTAAATGTGTATTAATATAAATCATAAATTATATTTTATTCTTTCTCCATTTACGATATTTACCAATTGAATAGGCAGTACAGTAGGTATACAAAGTGTATTAAATAATTGTATAAATTCGATGGTATTATAGCAAGACAATCTACAGTAGATTGTCTTGATTATAGTTATAATTAATTGTATTGTTACTCTCAAAATCAGGTTAGTAGAAAATCTTAAGTAATGTAATCATAATCATGTATTATAATATAATAAGTAGAATAATTTACGAAATGCAATATAGTTTACACACAGTACAAAATACAAGTAGGTATTTTAAATGCAATATTATCAAAAATTTGTCGTATTTTTTAGTTAGATTAATTAGTCTAAATAAATCTTTATCTTAAAGTGAGAATGAGAAATAAGTTAACATCAAAATCAAAACATCAAAGTCTAGTACTCGTATTCTAACGTCGAAATTCGCTCTCGAAACTCTAGTATTTGAGCCGAAAATCTAGAATATGCGACAATCTC
>JAQIXA010003291.1:0-14516 GCA_034699045.1 Nanhermannia cf. coronata Gr-Ori-00579
AATGTGAAAAATTATTCTAAGATATGCCAAGTGGTCATTTTCTCTAAGCTAAAATGGAAATCGTACCTATATAAAAAATACTTTGATATATACCTGATATATAAATTTATATTCACATTGACTTATTACATTGTGTGTATTGCTGTATTATTTTGCTATTCCAAATTCCAAATTGACCGGGTTACTAAAACACCCACTAGAATCGCACAAACTCGTCAACTTTTTTAGATATTTTTTTAACTATTTTAACTTTTTTTAAAGGCTTCATTAGAAGTAATTAGGACATTTAATTGTCAATTATCACATCTAAATGGAACCTAGTAATGTGAGCTTGGAGGTTGAATATTTTAAAAAAAAATGAAAATTTTTCAAGTTTGTCAAAAAATTATTTGTTTAGGAAAAACCAAGTCATTCAAAAATGACGATTTCACCATTTTTTCATAAATATAATTAACTAACTTACATATTTTTTTAACTAATTTGTATAGTTCAACCAACTAGTTCAAATCCCAAAGAATTTTTTTAGTATGAAAAATAACACATAACTATCCTAATTACTTGAATTCGAATCCTTTAAAGTAGACGAGGAATTTAACACGTTACTCTCACAACCTTAAGAAAACAAATTAAGATTTCTGGATATTTTCTCAAAAAGATTTTGAAGATTTGAAGATGAGTCTTATTCAATCATATAAATAGTAATTAGTGGATAGAAAATGGGTCAACCTTAAATTTTAAATCAGGCATTAAAACATTAAAAACCTACATATTTTAAAACCTGTTTTCAAAAGTTATCTAGCCCAAAATTTTCCGGAAAAATTCAAATTTCAGGTCAAAATTTCTTTAAATTAGGGAAATAAGTACTTATCTCAACTTTGAATTTGAAATCCAAATTTTCATCCATAAATGATTACTGATTACATTTCTAGGCTTTCAAAATTCAAAGGATATATTCGGGGTTTTAGCCCTTTACAATGTTAAACCTCATATAAAGGCCAGAGAGCCCATTATAACCGCAAGATATCTTTTTAAGTAAATATACCCTTAGGTATATGAAATTCTCAGCATTTTGAATTAAATTTAAATCTTATAAAAGCTATAAAATGACAGGTTTTAAGCCTTAAACTGGTCAATAGGACCTTTTATCCCAATCTTTCACATTTATTTTTACTCTCGTATAAGTACAAAGTATGAAATATCAATATATATTTCAAGAATATGGATTTCGAGCTAATTGTAAGTTAAAAAAGTACTTTTAAACTAAAAAAAGAGTTTTAAGTGTAAAGAAAAGTTGAAAAGTCTCAAATTCCAAGCTCTAATAAGCCCTTAAGGGATTTACACTATCTTGATTTGACCCAAGGTATCATTCAAAAGTCTACAGAATCAGGAAAGCCAAAGTTTCTAAAGAAAAAAGCACCAAAAAATCCATAAAAAAGTAGAAAAAATTCGCAAATCCCTATGGGCGTTGAGCCAAAATTTAAGCCAAGCTAAGCAAATTACTGAACATGCCTTAGATTTTAATCTTATTAGTATCTTTACAAGATCATATCATTTCTTGCAGTACATAAAAAGCCATTTTTATCATTCACAAATATCATATTTAAAGGAGTCAAGTGCACATTTACATGCATAAAATGAAAATGCAAAAGGATCGGTTTTTTCGAGGATTTTTTGTGAGAAAAATAATGTGTAATTTGAAGTATATTGGAATAAAATAATTCGACATTTGAGACATTGACATCAAATTATAAACGAGCAATATAATACGATATATATATATAGGGCAAGACACCAAAAATGTACAAGTATTAGTGATCACTTTTGGGATCAAAAATCAAATAAAGTTCGTAAAAATGTCACTTTTTTACGAGTTTTCTGGGGCACAGAAAAAAATAACGAAAAAAAGGACACAAAAAACATACGAGACGAGAGCGAGAGAGAAAGTTTAGAATTTAGAAAAAAAAAATTAAGAAATTTGTAAATTTACAAGGGCCTAATAAGGCTCTTATTTCAGAGCTTTTTTTATAAAAGAGACTCTTGATCATTTGTCATAAATTTTGAAAAAGATTCTCAAAAAATTGGGAAAAAAATTTGGCAAAAATTTGTAAAATTTTGGTGGAATTTTTTGTAAAACAGACCTGTCGATTGCTCTCACCGGCGGAGGAAGTAGTAAGCATATACTATGATAAGAAAAAATCAAATTGCGGATCAAAAAAGTTGTAAAAAAAATTCAGTCTTTTCTGGGTTTTTTTGAAGATTGAGGTGTTTTTTTGAAAAATTGCTGCTGCTCTGTATGGGTAAAAAGTGGGTAGAATTCGGGTAAAATTGTGGTAAAAATCCGGGTAAAAAAGTGGTAAAATTTGGGTAAAATAAAACAAAAAAATTTGCTCAAAAAAGTGAAGATTTCAAGGAAAAATCTCGATTTTGGGGTCAAAAAAGTTCAAGTTTCAAAGGTTTTTTTTAGATTTTTTGCGCTGCTTTCTACTAGTAAATTTCTTTAAAAATTTCAAATAATTCATTCAAATCAAATTCAAATCTCAAATTCATCAAACTACATAGTTATTAAGAGTCAGATTTCAAGGATTTTTTTTGAGTAAAAATTCATACATTATAGAATCTTAAAAGGTTAGAAATGCATTGAAGGATTGAGTTTGTGAAATCACGCTGATAAATATGATTAGATTATAAAAACATTCAAATCTGGTTAAAAAAAATTTTTTATAAAAATTAGTTTATACAATTTGTACAGTTGTTGTTGTAAGGGTTTATTTACAAGTTGGTTAAGATGATGTGTTTTTTTTGGACGTTCACATTTTTCAACACTTACCTTAGAAGCACATTCAAAACAGGTTGTGACAACCTGGAAAAATAGAAAAATTTAATCAAATTTTATGAAATTTTTTTAGAATTTTTTGCGAATTTTCCAATTTAGACCATAATTTACAACTTGGAAATTTTCTTGTCTAGGTATTCTCAAAGGATATTTTGGGTTTATAGGCCTTGGCCATGTTAAAGACATTATAACCATTATAACCCGAAGTTATCCTTTCAATTTGAAATCCTAGTTTTCAATCTCTTTTTGAGTACCCTACATAAAGAAATCTAGGTTTTCAAATTTTTGAAAAGTATACTACTGTAAATCTAGGGTTTTCTGAAAATCCGGGTTTTTTCAATATAATCAAATGGTCAAAATCTAAGATTTCTTGATTCATATGTTCGATATGATTTGTATTTATAAATTTTTTTCTTTTGAAATCGAGGATTTCACACAAGATAAAATCTCTACTACATACAGTATGAACCAACTCGAATAAAAATTTTTAATTTCGTAAGCTAGATTTCGAAGATTCTCTTATTGAACTCATCCTCAATCAAAACTTACAAAGTTTGATTTTGCCATAAAAGGCCATTTAAAAAAAATATAAGTCCAAAATCCAAAAAATTTAATAATTATAGTTAGTGTATCATCATTTTTTAAACATTAATTTAAGGAATAGGGATTTTCAAAATCTTAGATTTCGAATCCTATATTTTAACTAAAACTCGGTTTAACATTAGTAAATTATTTTTGTCTTACTTTAGATATGACATTCATCAGATTTTTCGTTTCTTGAATCACCGAGTCTACTTTTGTAAACGTCGCTGCTTTCCCCACTACAAAAATTTGCAAAAAAGGTCACATACCATTTTCTCATATGTATAAATTAAAGTACGATTTAATCTCATCCCTATTTTGGTTGAATTTACCCCTATATTTTCGGTATAACTTAGCGTATGAAGCGTATGATATTAGCCCAAAATATTTTAAGATCCTAACCTAACCAATACTGAACTACATAAACAAAAAAATATTTTGGGTTAATTTTGAGTCAAGTTAGACCAAAAATATAGGGGTAAATTCAACCAAAATAGGGTTTGCATTAAACCCGAGTCTTAAAGTACCTGTGGGCTGCTTCACAGTGAACTGTAATTGTTGAACTCTAGTTGGAACTTCGTCTAAAAATTTGAAAAAAATTAAAAATCCCAATTCTGTAAGTTTAAAAATTTTAAGTACCCTACCTAATCTTTCTAGTAGCCCTTTTTTCTCAGAACTTGTCGGAACCTGCAAAATTGCCAAATAAATTATAAATTGTACCTTAATATCAGTAAAAGACCTTAATAAAAGTGTATATAATTAATCTTTAATTCATCTAATCTTAAGTAATTGAAAGCTATAAAAAGTGGCTCAAGTACTAATCTCCAGTTTTTATAGCCCATTAATAAAATACCTTGAGATTGAAAAATCTCTATCGAATAAATCTAAAGGTCTTTTAAGGGTCTTTAAGTTGTTGGTAAAATGTGTGAAATAAAATATCTATGAAATTACCGTGTAGGAAAATTGACGTATAACTTTGTAGATCTGATTGGCTTCCTCTGAAATTTCACAAAAAAGTAGGGAAATAAGCATTAGTTTAATCGAAATTTTGAAATTTTAATGAATTTTTGTAAATTTTGGTATACCTGCATAGTATTCAGCTTGAGTAAAGAGATCCTGGGTTGTTTTAAGCGGTCCTTTAAGGCAAAAAATTCAATCGAAATTTGAAATTCAAAATTAAAACCAAGATTTTAAAAGCTTATTTTTTGTGCTGTAACTTAATTAGCTTTAGTTTTAATTTGATTTCGAAACAGATTTAAAATGCTCAAAATTTTGACAAAAATTATATTTAGATTTTTGAGCTGATATTCACAAAGTATATTAAGGCATCAGATATATATTATATCTAAAAATTGAAATTTGACCCCAAAAATGGAGTAAAAGAGACGATTCTATCGCTTTACTAGCACAATAAATAATTAACTAGAGAGTAGTTAATTAAATCCTAGTAATGGTATACTTATTTCTTTCAATCTTGAAATCCTAGGTTTCTTTAGATGAAAGCAAGGATTTCAAAACGAAAATTAAGAATTAAAAAACTTTGAGAATTTCATTACCTTCGCCCCTGGTAAACTGATACATGTTATAAGCCATATTTGAAAGATATTTTGCTCTTCGGACAATCTCATTATTCTCATCTGAAAAGTTCTCCTCACTAAAATTACACAAAAAACAAAACTTTTACAAAAATTTCCAATTTTTTAAAAATAAATAAAGAATACCCCCATTTTTCAGCTTCAGCTTCGAGATCTGAGGTGATCATTTTCATTTCCAGCCCACTTTTCGCGATTTTGGCTTGTTCCTAAAAATAGTCAGGGTTTTTGATCAAAAAATTTAATTTTTTTTTTGTAAATCTGTGCAAAATGTCCTATATAATAAGCATTAAGTAAGTGCAATTAAGTACTAAATTACTACTAGAAAAGCTTTATATCCTCATGCAGATTAAGCAATTTTTTAACATTTTTTTCCAGAATGATTCAATATTGCATCTTTAGAAAAAATCGCCATTTTTACAAGGATACTAATATTTATGAGTTTCAAATCGCTCAAATTTCTAGATCAAATTATCCAAAAGTAGAAATATTTAGAACCTTGACATTCAAAATCCCATTAAAATCAAAGTAAAATTGATCAATTCTAGTTTTGTGATTTGATCTGATTTTACTATACTCGTACTCGTACTCCTATTGTAAATGTCAAGGTCTACTTGACATACTTAATTGTTCATAAATTGTCCATAAATTAGAACTAAAAACCACAAAATAATGAATTCTGATTTACTACCAAGACCAAGAGAGATCAGATAATTCCGTTCCCAATGTAATTGGGAAAGGTAAAGGACAACTTTTGACATTTATTGCACGAGCGAATCGAGCACTTACTATTCAAATTTGCTTGCCTATCCAGCAAATTTCTCGAAAACTGCTAGACCGATATTTGCCAAATTTGGTATGAAGGACCCTTATAGGATCTAATTGTGCCATTTCGGCAAAAATCATCATAAGTAGCCTCACTTTTTAGGGTACTCTGGACCCATAAAGGGTCTCCATGTTAATCAAATGGGGAAAAAAATCAAAATTGAGATTTCAATGACTAAAATCGATTTAGGAGATTCCAAATTTAACATGAATTTGACCCGAAAGTTGGCTCCGAAAAATGAAGTAAATTGGAGTGTCTTTAAAAATTTTCTCGCACAATTAATAATTAACTACTTGTTAACAAAATGTTAATGAACAGTTAATTAATTCCTAGTAATATCTTTTTAACAATTTTTAGTAAATCCACTTATAATAGAAATACTAAAAATAAAATGGATAAAAACCTAGGTACATTCTTTGCCAAAATTTGACAATTTTTCATGATTATGACTTTTAAATTTCTTAAATTTTTATTTCTGAAATAGATATTATTAGAACCTACTACTCCTATAATAGTAGGTAGGGTAGTTGAAATTCTATGAAAACATCAAACAACCCTCTTGGTTAAATCAGATTAATAATTCAGAAAAGATTGTAAATTTTTATGAAAATAATTACAAGTTTCATGATAGAATAAGTTCAAAAATTAGAATTCTTTGATATTTTGATTTTGGACTTGAGTTATACGGTTTAAAAGTTAAAAGTTTGAGTACATATATCAATCTACTTCAAATGTCTGGCTCTGCTCTGTAATCTTATTCAAATTATAGATTTAAGCCCCTTAAAATATTAACTGTAAAGTGCAAATACTTTATACAAAGTACTTTATACATACTTCATACTAGGGTACTTAAATATAGTGCAAACAAAGGTATTTATGAAATGCTGAAATTTATTCAAATCTTTTGTCCCTTCAATTCAGAGCTGAATGAGAATGAGAATTTGGGCTAATGGAGAGAAAACAAAGCTCGAATAATTAATAAAAATCACATCGAAATATTCAAAGAAACTTCATTTACTACAGCAGGGGTAGATTAGGGATAGTTCGGAGAATTAATTCGGAGAATATCGACGCAAAATTTAGCCCAAAACTCGGTTTTGAAAATAATTTTGGCTAATTCCGCTGCAAATAGCTACAAACCCGAAGCGGGAATATTCGAAAATCATCAAAATTCCTTAAATTTCATTATTTCAACCAGTTTTTAGATGATTTTCGAATATTCCCGCTTCAGTTTTAGAGCTGTTTTCAGCGGAATTAGCCAAAATCATTATCAAAATCGTGTTTTGGGCTAAATTTTGCGTGAATATAGCACTACAAAAGCTGTGAACAAGGTATTGGCATTTTCTATCCACAAATCCTGGACTCCCCTTTCAGGTCAAAAGGACAACTGGTTCAGGTGAAAATAGACTGTTTAATGAAATCCGAACTATCCCAAATATGTCCTAGAACGCTTAAAGTATATTAAGTACATTGTCAAATGCCATTAGTCATTTGTATAACTGACCTATTTACTTATTTAAATAAGCGAAAAATGGTATTTCGAATTCGCAAGATACCAGACAATCATAATTTCAGATTTGATGTTTTTTCTTAATTTTGATAAAATAGAAATTTTTACACTTACATCCATCTATTTGAAATATTTGGCCAAAATTGCCAGGATTTTATCGATATGCGTTTGAAATTCGATGAAATTTTGCTAAAAATATTTTTATTGGAGAATTGCTACTCTTAATAAAGTTATCTTATAATGATACGAGTATAATAAATAAGGTAGGTATATGAAAATGACTTGAGTTTAATTTCAATCTTATTTTGGTTGAATTTACCCCTATAATAGAGCTAACTTTACCCCATCACAAAAATTTACAAGTTTTTTTAGTTGATTTTAAAAAAATTTGAAATTTTTTTGCTAATAATTTCAGCATAAATATGTAATAGGACTAATCCAATTTCAAAACTTAGTTTCTAATCCTTAAGTCTTAAGAAAAAACCTAATCTAATAAAAATTTTATGCATGTAAATTTACATAAGTCAACATAACAATTCTTATTATGTCCTAAAAATGTATACTTTTATTATACCAGTATACTAGTGACTAGTGTGTACTAGTAGGAAAAAGATATAATCCATTTAACGACCTATCCAGTCATAAATCATTTTTTGCCGTGAAGGATCATAAATATTGCAGATTTACATATTTTCTATAACATCATACTATACCAATACCTACATATACCTATAAGGCTATATGTATAGGTAAATATAATAAAAATCCTGGAAATATTTTAATCGAATTATTTCGAGTAGGAAAGGAAATCAAATTGTAACATTTTTAATCTAAAAAATCTAAAAAATTGCTTACTATATTGTATGTACCCTACTACTATATATTCTCCAGGTAAAAGTACCTTATACATACCTATCCTATATGATATGGTAATTTTTCAACTTGAATATTTTTCGATTATTTTTGACAAGATTTAAATTAAATTTGATTTGATATGTATCGAGATTGAGATTAAGGTCAAGTCAAGGTAGAGAACAATTCAGTCAATCATTTCGAATATTTATATTTTTTTTGCATAAAGTAATGCCTTGAGTCTTGAGAAACTTGTAAATCATTTTAGGTACTTTACATTTGTCACCATTATTTACTCGTTTTTTTGCAGATACATACATTTTACCAAATCCCATAATGTCTAATATAGATACTCAAGATTTATAATCAAAATCAGACAATTCTACTCAAATTTTTGAAATTTTTGAAACCAAATTTGCTCAATTTTGGAAGTTTAGAGAGAGTTTAGGGGTTAATTTTAGAAATATTTAGTAATTTTTGGATTTTTGAAAGGACTAAAGTTTAATCTCTTTATCATCCATCCAAATTTTGATTGAGTTTGTGTACCCTACCTATATTTTTTTGTCTTTTACTACTGTATGAAATTAACATTTTCAAGTTTAGAGTTTACGTTGAGATTTAAAAAAAAAAATTGTTCTTAATTTGGGGTATTCTTACCTCAATTTTCAATTTTCAATCCTAATTTTATCTAGATTCTAAATTACTAGTACTTGATACTAGTAGATTACTAGTACTAGTACTTGGTGAAATCCAGGATTTCAAAATTGAAATTAGAGTATCCTTCAAGCTACAAATATTACAAAAAGCGAGCCCATATATCTTTAATAATTTTTGACCAAAAATTTAAGAATTTTCGTTTTTGAAACTTCAAACTTTGACAAAAATTTCTTTAAAAAATCCTAAAAAATTTATAAAAAATTCATAAAACCTCATCGGAATTAAAAATTTGAAGCAATTAGGACCCTAGAAAACAAATTTTTATGTAGGCATAGAGTATACTCTTAGGTATGTATCTGTCTGTAGGTAGGGTACTAAAAGTTAAGCCTAGAAAGATTTTAACATTTTATTTGATAAATATGGATTTCGATAGAGAAACCAAAGATTCTGGATATTTCTGGATAAACCATGACCTAAATGCATAATACAAAATATAATACATAATACATACATAGTATAGTAGTACAAGAAGTCTGATAAGAATCTGAAATATCCTCAAATACTGAATACTTGAGTACTGTATTTATACGAACCAATATTTATTTATAGGAAACACATTTATCATATTTTGAATATTTATTTTTTTTGCATCTTTCAAAAACACTCATACTATTACAGTCAGACACTCATGGCATATTTAACACAAGCTGAGCAGAAAACTTAAATTTTTCTAAATGCTAAATAGAATTGAAAGTGCTTGTCGATTTTGGGCCTTTTTTTGTTTGGAGAAAGCAAGAAAGTACTGCAAAATAAATACATTTTGAAATGTTTGAAATCATAAAAAATGCTTGAAAAGTTTTCACATTTGTTTAGAAATCTTATAAATAAGGGTTCTGATTTAATCTCATCCTTATTTTGGTTGAATTTACCCCTATATTTTTAGTCTAACTTTGCCCATCTGCCTAAATTGGGTTGAAATTAACCCAATTTAAAAAAATCCTAACCAAGCCTATACTGTATACTAAATTAAAAATATTTTGGGTTAATTTCATACACGTACAGAAGTAAAGTTAGACCATAAATATAGGTGCAATACACATTAAACCTCAGATCTGATAAATTTTTTGACGAAATTTCTCAAAATTTTCAACTTTACAACTTGAAACTCCAAAAAATTTCAAATTTTGGGCAAAAATTTGAAAAATCAGTCATTCGTTTTTGCATAATAAGTGCTCAAAATCATAAATTCTTGAAGCGAAATTTCGAAAAAGTGGTACTACCGTTTGTTCTACAGATCTAGATTCTAGATACTACAAAATTTTGCTTTTTTTAAACTAATCTACACTACTACTTTGATTTAAAAGGGTTAAAAAAAATGCTATATTCTTAGGTGTTTATATGTAGTTTAGTTAGTGGGATTGTTAATCTCAAAATTTTGTAATTTTTTTCATTTAAAAATTCCTCACCTCTTGATCTAATTTGACGGGTTTCAGCGGTTTTTGAGTCGTACCATGTTTCTAATTAATAAAATTAATTTATACTTGTACAATTACTACGAAATCTAAACCTCATTTAAGATGGACCAAAAAAATTAAATTTACATTAAGAATACAATATAGAATAGATATAGAAATAATGAGACGAGTACAAAAAAAGGGCATTTACAACAAATTGACAAAAAATATCTGAAGACTTTTGAAGGGATTTTAAAGAAATAGCTTTTGAAAATGAGAGAAATGAGAGAAAGAACACGAGATATAGATAATAGATAGTATAGATTACAGGTACAATACTTTCAATTTTTAATTTTCTATTATTTTATAAACAAGTAAAGGTTCTCAAATGTTAATAAATTTTCAAAATTTGATAAAATTTTTATGTAAGTAAATTCTATAGTTTGAAGCTAGCTTGAGATTTTACAACTGTGAATAAAATGATCCAAATTTGGCAAAATCTTATCCTTAATAGCTTTGACATTATCAAAATTTTGCTTGAGCCAAAATTTTGCTAAAAATCCTCTAAAATTGTGACAACGACATTTGATCCAATGACAACGACAACTGGTCCAAAATATAAATGATATAGAATCTGGCAATTTTTTAAAATTTTTGTCTATTCGATTTGTAAAGGGATTATTGAAAGTTTATGATCAGTTGTCTTTAGATCAAGTGTCGTTGGACCATTTGGTTATTGGATCAGTTGTCGTAAAATCTGATAATGTTGTTAATTCATGATAAAAAATGAGAAATTCATGAGAAATGTAGAATGATACAGTAATTTTGGTTTAAAATACACATATTTTACAAGAAATTTATTGTCGTTTTTGAACCTTTACTTGTTGAATATTAAATTTTTTTTAAAGAAAATTGTGTGAAACTTACTCCAGGTCTTGGTAAGGACTGGTATGTTTGTTTATCCGGAGATTCCAACCCTGCTTGAGCTCGACAAATTTCGGCAGTCTCGGTTGTCAGGCACTTTTGATTGACAAAATTTTTATGAAATTGTTGTTATCTAGTGACCTACATTGAATTATAGGTACCTGAATATCGTCCATAAGAGATGTCCACATCTCTACGAACACTTCTAAATTCTCTTTGGCTATTTTGGACGTTGGATTAGAACCTAAATAATAAAAAAAAGTCATTTTAAACTTTTACAAGCGAAATTTCGACAAAATTTAAATCAAGTTGCTTCGTTGTTGAAAAGTTTTAATTTTATAAAAATATGAACATTATTTCAATTTATTATTTAGAATAGACAGATGGTATAAAATTTTTGAAATTTTTTTTTGCAAAATTTAGACTTACACAAAGTACGGGAAGCGACCACAAGTTGAGGTCCATAAATGCTCAGATTTATTTCAGCATACTTTGCCTGAACCCTCGTTGAATCCGTTGGGCTCACATTTCTCAGCAACTTACACACCTGAAATTCATTCCAAAGAGTTACAATTTTTTTATATAATGTCCAAAAATCGAAAGATATATTCGGGTTATAATGGGCTTTCTGGCCCTATCTCATTTTTAGGTCATTTATTCAGTAAAAGTTAGTCAATTTATCAAGAACTAACCACAAAAGCATATATTTCCTAACTTGACCTTAACCTAGCCTTAACCCTTATCCTCTAATCAATAAAACTCGACAATCAAAAGTGAAATTAAAACAAAATCAAACCCAAAATCATAAAATGATTGAAACCTCGTAAGATTTTCTCGATAAATGAGAGTCAAAGATCTTTGGGCTCTGTGGCCTTAATATGATATTTAACACGGTAAAGGCTTGAAATCATAATATATCCTTTTTTCAATATATTTTGATCATTTTTTGAGAATTTTTGTGATTTTTTTTGATAAAAAAGTAACTTTACTTGTCGAATTTAATCAAAAAAATCTTTTATATCCATCATCATAATATATGACAAATAACCTGGAAAAAATTCTCAAATTTCCAAATTGATTTTCGAGCAATTTACCCATGATAAAGGAGCCTTTGTCGGTCCTGATACACTGCATATTTTGAGGGTACTTTGCTTGTAAAGTAGGGTATCTACGAGCAGATTTATGCCAAGTCAAAGTCAACCTTGACTTTTACCATTGTGTAAATGTGCTTTGTATTTTATTTTACAAAAAATACTGAAATGAAAAAGTTTTCATTTTTTGCAGAGGAAATCCTCTTGACAGATAAAAAGTGAAACCTGACATTTGATTGAAATCTGTTCAACCTTTTTGAGCAAAAACTTTTCATACCTTTTGGGTCATTTAAGTAGAGTTTAGTAGATTTAAAAGGCACCCATAAATCTTCAAAAACCTCAAGATCAAAAGGTATGAATATCAAAACTCAAAATTTTGATATGTTATAAGCTTATACAAAATCAGATTAAAGAAACTTTTATCAAAAAATTGTCAAAATTTACGAAATTTTGGCTTACATGACTTGGAATTTCAAAATTTTAGAAATTTTAAATAGTAGACTGTAAGATATTTAACCTCAAATTGCCAAACTAAGGCCTAAGTTTTTTGTATTTCAATAAAATTAGTTGACCTAGAGGTCTGAAATTTCCCTCAGATGTTATAAAAATGGTAGAAAAGTATTGACCCTAATATACCTCCTCGTATTTGTAATTGTAATTATACTAAAAGGTCAGAGGTATAAATATATTTAAAATGAAAGAATCACAAGTAATCTTACAGTCGATACATTTTATTGAACCCTATCAATCTAAATCTCCCATCTAAATTACATCTGGTAATCCTCCATTAATTCAGAAATCAGGTCTAAGAATTTCTTAACAATTTTTTCTCCTTTTTTTGTACTACATCTTTGTAAATATAAGTATAGGTAAGAAAAAAACCTTTTATTTAGACCTAGAGTAATGTATGTGTAAGGTCAGTAAATAAGACATTTATCCATGTCGAAAATTTAATTGTATTTGATCCTTGTATGTACTATTCTACTTACATATATCAGTGTGTATCTGCTATTTATTCTATACAAAATTGCTTTTTTGGTCCGGGAAAATGCAAAAAAACAGCTCAATTTGTCTTAAGTAAGTGTATCTTTTTACCTATATATTTACAAAAAAGTTGCAAATTCTTATGTAAATATGAGTTTGTCTGAGGTTACATTCGGCTTTCAGGCCTTTCCATAGACCCCATATAAAGGCCAGAAAGCTCATTATAACCCCAAGATATCCTTTGAATCTCAATTTACAGACAAAATCTTAACTCTCAGGTTTTATTCGTATTGATTTTGACTTAATTTCACTTTTGTTTGTCGAGGTTTATTAATTAGAATGTCAGGGTTAAGGGTAGGTTAGGTCAAGTTAGGTCATATATGCTTTTGTGACCTAATAAATTGGCAAATTGACCTAACTTTTACTGAATAAATAACGTAATTAACTATAGATAGATATTATAGCTTACCTCCTGAGAATGTTCGATATGCAAGGAAAAATGTTCGGCCACTTCTTCAAGTCGTTCTGAAATTTAAATTTGAAAATTTCGTATTAAAATTTTTTAATAGATTATATCTGTATTTGGGGATATGATATTATTCTTATTTCAATATGTAAATTGAAATCCTAGTGTTAGTCAATATATTATTTTGAAATCCTAGTTTTAGTCCATTTGCTTACATTACGAAATCTAGGATTTCACAATTGAAATCTGAAGAATCCTACTATTACTATACTCGAATAATTCAATTTTTTGAGCAAGAGTTTTTGAGTTTTTTAACCAAAACCATAAATCTTAATAATTTACAAATAATTATTTTAAAAAGTTGTTTTAATTTCATCCCTATTTTGGTTGAATTTACAAAAATATATAAATATTTTTGGTTTAACTTTACCCATGTATGAAATTAACCCAAAAATTTTTAAAATCCTAACCTAACTTTCTATATTTCCTAAATTACCAAATATATTAAGGCTTTCTAGACATAAATTTTTCAAAAATTTGAGATAGCAATTTTTAAAATGGAAAATATGAGTTGTTTAAAACCAATTGAGATTTTTAACACATAAATTTTGGTCAATTAAAAGTAAAGATAAAATAACTGTCTTCAGTACCTATTTAAATCAAAACGTAAATAAATGCATTGTTTATGTATGACTTTATTTTAATTTTATCCCTATTTTGGTTGAATTTTACCCCTATATTTTTG
>JAQIXA010003292.1:0-14516 GCA_034699045.1 Nanhermannia cf. coronata Gr-Ori-00579
GAAAGTAGTAACCGGGCCCAACGTTGCTTAACCTGTTTATAAGGACAGCACGCTAGTTGCTTGAGTCATTGGCTGACTTTTTTGCGTCTATTGCATTCTCCTGTCTCCTTATTATATTCATTTGAATAGAAATCTGAAATCTGAGGCCAAAACTGAATTTTTCTGAGCTGAATTCTGAATAATTCTGAATAATTCTGAATTCTGAATAATTATTCCAAAAAAATAAATAAAAAAAATCGACTTTCTTTCTCTTTCTCTTTAGTAGGTACTTTCTCTTTTTCAAACTCAACTCAACTCAACTCAACTGAAATCACAAAAAATCTATTTTAGGTTTAGGCATGACAGGGTAATTTAAGATTCCTATTAAAAAGGGGCTGATTCTTTATATATATATGCCTGAAGAATCGGACCGACCTGACCCTGATAATTAGATTGAAAAAAGGTAAAGCAAGTAAAGTGAATATAAAATAAAATTATGTGTAGTGGGTAAATAACCTGGTAAAGGACTTGAACATGGAATTGAAGATCCAGATGAAGATCTTTGATATTCAGGTCCACCACCATTAGAAGTCGAATACTCCTTTCGCTGACTAAGACTGAGGTCATACGAGTGTCGTCGATGTTGACCTCCATTCATCACCACTACTCCAGTAGTATGGTTTTGTTGTTGGTGTTGGTGTTGATGATGATAGTGATGGTTATGGTGTTGATTTTGGTGGTGTTCCCCAGAAGTTCCATTGAGGATTGACCTTTCTCTGCCAGCCCGAGACGAGGAGCTGAGGGGGAGTGATGGTACGAGGAATTTACTATTTGAGTCTTTCATTCTTGAACTATTTATTATACTACTGTTACTACTGTTACTGCTTCCGTGGTTTTGGTTGTGATGATGCTGGTTATAATTAACACCATCACCAACACCATCACTCCTGTGTCCTTTAAGTGCTGAAGTTAACTGCATTTGTTGTAATTGTTGTGGACCAGGTGAGGTCAATGATGTGGCTGAGATCATTATGAGCGATTAATAGCTGGAAAAAAATAATTTAAAAGAATTCAATTAGTTGACCTTTTAAAGTAGGTAATGAAATTTATCAATTTATTAAGGCTTCTGCTGATCTGAGATCATCGATACGCTTATTTTTTTAATATTTAAATCTCTATTTAAATTAAACCAGAGTTAGGTATGTAAGGTATAAGGTTACTGTTCGTTTAAGATTTGTAATATTTAATAACCTATAATACTCATCAGAACATTATATAACTTGTTAATTAAGCTATATTCAATACTTTATTAAGATTAGAACATTTTAGAGGAATTCGAACAAAATGTGAATAATCCAAAATAATCTCTTCTGAGGTAAGCTAATACGAGTATGGACATCTAAAAGCTTACTCAAATACATACATATAGCTTAGGTACAAATATCTAAAATGATCATTTTTTCATAGCCAAATGCCAATACCTATGTGTAAAATGAAATGAAATAAAATAAATCCTCAAAATCATTTGGCGACCAGCAGTCTCAAAACCTCAACTACTATATCCTACCTATACTTGACTTTTAAACTTAGCTAATAACATTTTTTTATAATTTTTTAATCCGATTTTCTTGCCAAAAAATATAATCTTTAAATACAGCAGATCATTACAGAATATTATAACTTCATTTCATATACAGGGTGTTTAAAAATTTACTTTAATTCAAAGTTTCTATATCTGATACTTTCAAGATACTTTCAAATACGAGTATTTGTATCTACCTCAGCTAGCTAGCTCTAGGTGATAAAAACATAATTTTAAAAAATCAAAACCAAATTGGATTCTAAATTTTCAAGACACTGTATTCATGTAGGATACATGAATATAAGTATCTACATATAGTTTATTTTAAGTATTTCAAAGTTCAACTATACTTACATAGATACATACTACTTATAACTATAACTAGAATTAGATGATTGCTCAAGACTTGTAAAAATATAAATATAAAAAAATCACAAGACTTTGGTAGAAATTGAAAAAATAAACTGTTGAAACATATTAAGATACTCGTATGTATCTATACGAGTAGTACTCTAGAAAATTTGCTGATCTTTAAATATTTCTATTTCTATATTTAAGTCTGAAGGTTGTAGAACAAAATGCATTTACTATTCAGTATATTCAGTCTAGGTACTGTATTTTACATTGATCTTTGAAAAAATTAACATTTTATGAATACAGATACATTGTATATAGTAGTATGGGTATAAATAAATTTCAGTGTCTCAATCGATGCCTTTGAGAAATCCCAAAAGAGAAATTCTCAATTCATTGACGCTTCATTTCCATTTCATTTGCTTTTTTTTGCATTTTTTGCAAATTTTTTTTTTTTGCAAATTTTGCCAAAATCTTGATCTTGGATCTTCTAAAATACATTAGCTATAGAATAGAGTATAGTATACTTTAAAATATACGAGTACTCCGTATATGATAAATAAATCAACACCATTTACAGATACTTTACTATCTGTCATACAATTATCTAAGTAAATACATGTAATTGATTTAGCAATAGCAAACAGCAAACTGAAAAAATGTGTTTTGCAAGAGGGATATAATAATTTTGAAAATTATTTGCACCAAATTTACTCTAATTGCAGTAGTATATACCTATATTTTATGCAATAAATGCAGTAAGTATTTATAATAGATTTAAGAGAAAAGTGTAGAATATAGCAGCAGATATTCCAAAGCTATAAAGAAAGGTCTTTAACTTTTCATCCAAGATATGACAAAAATGCTCAAATAATCATTTTCCTACATCTGAGACTTTGCATTTTGTAATATTTGAATTCTGAATACCTAATTTGCTTAGTAGGCTATTTTGAACACAAACTTGTAATATGATTAGCAGCCCTTTTGATCTTTTAAATATCATAAAATATAAATAAAATGGAATAAATAAAGAGTAAAAAGTAGAAGAAATAAAGTAGTATCTGAGTATTATAATATGGTATACTCTTTTTTTTTTTTTTAATCTTTGACTTCTTGCACTTTGAAACAAACTTCAATGTCACAAGTCCAGAAATTTTCATCAAAAACTTCAAACCAAAAATCAAATCTCGTTTATTTATTTATTTATTTATTTATTTATGATAGATACGTGATATTTATGATGGAGTTGGAGGAAAAGGAGACAATTGGCAGATTTTAGGTACATCTTTCTCTTTCTCTAGCCCTCAAAATTCTCAGATTTTGTAGATTTCAAAATTTTAACTGAAGTTTGAGAAATAATGGATCTAGTTTGAAATGGTTTCTTATATCTAAATTTAGATAAGTTTTTGAAAGTTTTGGAAGTATTTAGAAATTGAACTAATGAATCATTTTCTCTCGACTTGTCACATGTATAGCATACGATAGTTAATTGTATAATAGTTAATAGGCTTTTCGATAAACTTAAGATTACTGGCATGTATTTTTAGGTTAACTATGAATAACATATACATAGTACGATACATAAGTAGGATACTTTTATTAAAATACTTATATTTTGCAATGAGATAATTAATTTTAAAAATTGGATTTTTTATGAATTTCCTATATTGCTAGATATCAGTAGGTAGGGTAGGGTACTATTAATTTTATAAATAACAAGTTTTTAATTTGCAATTTGCTAACTTAATGACTAATACCTACATTTATATCATATTTAATCGCTCATTTAATATTTAAATACACTCTTAAGTATTTACTTACACAAATATTTAGATATTTAATTTTATTTTAATTGCATGAATAAAATTTTAGTTAAAGATAAATTGGATTCTCACGATTATATACCTTACATGCTATTATAATATTAACTCCACTATATTAGATACTGTACTTTGAATCTAATGAAAATGAATGATTATAAGACGTAGGTAAGGTATTCTATAATAATTACAAATTTTTGAGAAATTCCAGCTTGAAATATTCCAGTGTAAAATTTGTTGAACAACTTCAGTTGACCTAGAGGTCTGAATTAAACTATATTTTATTTTATTTTATTTTATGTTACCTATATTCGGTTAAGTATGTATGTATATGTACCGATACATGTGAAATAAATAAGTCAAAAAACCAAATTTACAATACAATCGAGTACTGATATCAACAATCATTTGAATATATGTATACATAATATTTAGTATTTTAGTCCTTGAGTTTAAACTATAAAATTATTATGCTCGATCGATCAATTCAATATAGGTATTGGTATTATCCTATCCTATTCTATGATTAATTTTAAATTTTATCATTGATACACAGTACTGACTAGTACCTACTCAACTTACTATTATTTAACCAATGATTGCATGTACCTAAGTATTTGCAAGTACCCTAAGTACCTAATATAGATTCATATGTACGAAATACAAAAAAGTTTCAAAACTTTTCAAAGTACCTTACCTATAATGGTATATACAAATCTAATGTCTAATAAATGAGATCAATAAAAACAAATATTTATTTAATTTCTCATTTATGGTTAGTAGACTTATTATTACATATTTTCATTAATTTGATTGCTGATTGCATGTCTAATACTCCGACTATATAGGTTGTTGTCTAACCGTCTACTACGAGGCATAATAAATAATACATAAATAAATCGTTTAAAATATTTAATGACTTATTTTGGTATAATACTATCAATATTCAATATAATACGAGTATATTTAAGTAGGTACAATATTTACATAAATAGTCTAATAAAAGTATTTTTGCTCCAATTCCGATATACTCGTAGATATCAACCCTTATACAAGTAACATACATACAAGTATCGATGTATAAAATAATTAGAATTAGAATTAAAAATACATGTAACAATAGAGAATAGTGTAAGTATATCGAGTATAGAATTATCCAATCCATGTACCTTTGCTTATTTATTTATTAGTAAATTTTATTCAGATGATCGTAACTAATGTTATAAGAAAGAATGAGGATTTTTATTTTAGTGAGTGTGGGGAAGCTACAAGGTTTGGGACTTTTTGTCCAGATTTTTTTGATTAGGGTTATTGAATACCAATCGATATACCAAAAAAATGCAATATACCTACATAGTAATGTAGATATAATAATTTCAGTATTAAAAAAGGTTCTTAAGTGATTAAGACCCCTTCAAAGTGCGAAGCAAAGACAAGAAAAATATTTCAAATTACTTTTAAGTCGACTAGACTTATTAATCATTTATTTAAAAAATAATTTATTGAAAAGCATAATTGTAATCATTTATATTATTAGTGAAATGTATAAGGTAGGGTAGGGTAGGGTAGGGTTCGTAATAAATGATTACTTGAGTTGAGTAATTTCTTTAATTATTTTTAGCTATAAATAATTATTGATATTTTTTAGGTGGTCATATGTCGCTCTCTCATCCGAATTTTGTTTTTGTCATGAAATCCAATCCAAATCCAAAATCCAAGTCAAGTGTCTGCATTTTCTTTATGTTAAAAGGTCAAGTTTTTTTTTAAATTTTGGTCGATTAAATCGCAATTTCTCTTTCTAGATATTCATCAAATCCTATATTGTAGGGTACAGACTAAATATAGTTATTATTTTGAGCTAAAAATACCCTAATAACTACCCATTGTATATGTAGGTACTATGTCGTATTATTAATGCAATTGCCATTAAAATATCGGGTTTCAGATGAAAAAATTGCGATATTTTTCTTCTGAAGAAATGCCTAAAATTGCAAAACTCGTTGTAAATATGTATACTATAGGTACCTAAGACAAAATTGACAAAAAATTCTGACTTTTCAGGCATAAATCATAAATAGCAAAGTCCTATATAATAAGCAAAACATTTTAAATACCTAATTGCATAAGGGTTTTTTGAAAAAGTTGTCTAAAATTGAGAAATATCTTATAAAAATTTTACAACAAAATTGGAACCTCGAGATATTCTGCTGACCTAGAGATCTGAAATATTATGATAAAGGTCGACTTAACACAATTTTGTCCAAAATTTCCAAAAATTTCCAAAAATTTTCAAAAAATTTCAATCTTTCAAATATTTTGAAATTTTTTCCAAAAGAAAATTGTGAGGTTTTGAATTTTTGCCGTTTTTATAATGTAACATAATATTGCTTATTGTTCTACAAATACAAGGGGTTAAATACTATAGGTAATTCTAATAATAAAACCTTTTTGAAATAATAGCTATAAAATTATGTAATGTGTTTTAAAACACAAATCTATTAACTTTGGAATTTGCCTTATACATACACTATATAATTATGCTATAAAGTTCATTTGTAAGTTTTATTTTCCAGACTTTAACATTATAATTTACTTTTATTATATCGTAATAGTAATAGTAGTTATTAAACTTTGTTTATCGACAAACTGAAAAATCCAGTAAGGCATATTTTTCATTTACAATTCATAATCTATGATAATATAGTATGATACTATATTATGTAGTTTACTAGGTATATTAAATATGAGAAATTAAATGATTTTGATAGACTTTTATTAAAAGCATTTTTTGACGTCATTTCAATTTCAAATTTCATTTAAATAATTCAATGGAGATTTTTCCTCGATCAAAAACTCCACTCAATATTCACATTTTTTATTCAACTATTTTAGTTTACTACCTATATATTATAGTACTGATATTTACTACATATTTTATTTGACTTGAAAAACTATACTTAAAAGGTTATACCCTACAACTATTAATAGTAAGTACAATAGGCTATTAAACTTTAATGTTTATATTAGCTCGAGAAAATGTGTAAATTTTTCATTGAGTTTTAAAAGTAATTCTCTCTCTCATTGTTTCTCTAAAACAATTAAATACAATTCCCCCCCCCCTTTTTTTTTTTTAACTTTATACATATATGAAAAAAGGGTCTTATGGATGTTTTTATTTGGAAAAAATTAAGTTTGATCCAATGGATAGTAAGAATTTTGGTAGAAATTTTGAGATTTTTTAAAATGAACCGAAAAATTGAACTTTGGCATCCAAATTCCAGTTCAAAGTTCGAGGAAAAACTATAATAGATATTTGATATTTGAATCACAATTGAATTGAAATAAGACCCATTTTCTTCTACTTAATCACATTTATATTTATGATAATTATTACTTTGATTAAGTTTTGATCATTAGCTAAGTACCTAGTAAAATTTTTTTACTTGCTCTTCCCTGCTTTTATAATTAATGCTCGAAACGAGACGAAATACTCGTAGATTTAGTCTTATTTTTATGCCGTCTAATAATAGTGTAATAGAGCAAATTTTGTAAGATTTTAAAAATTTTGATTTATTTTATGTAATAGTTAGGTTAGATTAGGTTAGATAATGTATGTATGTTAGGTGGCTACTTATTTAAAAGTTTCTAAAATAATTCCAAAATTTTAATATCCTTGAATAGCCAAATTAAAAAGTATGATTGTAATGGTATATATATATATACTGAAAATATACTGAAAATCGACTGAATATCTGATAAAATTGTAATTTATTGATACATAGGTATTTGTCTTTTGAGCAAATTATCCATTAGAGCAGAATACTACGAGTATAATCTCAATAAATTTTGTCAATCTTTCTTTCTAGTAATAGTTATTACATAGAGATTACTACTGCAGTAGACTAGTTATATTTTCCAAGAAATATTACGTTCTATCTTGTATCTATCTATCTCTCTAAAATAAGTAATTACTTTTTCTTACTAATAATATTTACTAATAGTCTAATAACCGATACCTGTACTAGTTATAGTAGTGCTAGTATTTGGTGTACTATACTGATGATTGGATATAATTAAATAATAATAAAGTAGAGCAGAAAAACTCGACTAAACCGAATATTTTATTTATAATAATCAAAGATTACTCATAGTTCACAAATCATCTTTTATTTTATTTTATAACTATAATCTACATTTGTACATAGCAGAACCTACAAGCTATAATACCTTACAAAAATTTATAAAATATGTAATACAAATAGGTATCAGAAAATATTTGCAGGGCAAAGCCTCTCTAGAAAGTATCTATCAGTATAACCCTATTTCTCTAATTTTAAGCAAATTTTAAGCAGAATTTTGAGGAAATATATAGGTAATTATGCCTAACTATATATTTTAAAGGTTCTGAATACCTTATAGAGAAATAAAGTTGGAATGAAAAATCGAAATAATATCGAACGAATTTGATGTAAAAACTCTGGGCAAAAACTAAAACTTGAGAAACTCTCTTTTCTGAAAAAACTTGGAATTGGAATTATGGATAATTATAATTATATTTGGATTAAGTAAATATTCACTACTAAAATTAATATCGTAGTAAGTTCTCTAGTATTATAAGTAATACATACATGTATAAAATGCTATGTAATAAATGGTAAAATAAATTGGTAAAAATTGATGAAAAAGTTTCAAGATATATCCAAAGTTTTTGACGTCAATTCTGAGGATCAATTAATTTGTTCAAATACTACCTACCTACATACCTACTACTAATGTATTTCTTGATTTCTTGATTCAAATCATTATACATACTAGTAGTATAGGTACTTTGTATACTGTATTATGTATGTAGATATTTTCCATGTAGCATTATTAGAGCATAAAAATGGTAAAACAAGCCGAATTTTGTAATCCTAAACATTTTTTGCACAGATAATATTGGTTTAATTAAGTTGAGTTTTGAAAGAAAGTATTGAATTTATTTATTTATTTATTTGATTTTTTCCAGCTTATTTATATTAGGTAAGATTCAGATTCAATACACAATTACGTAAGTAAAGTAATATTAGCTAACTTGTCAAGTTCAATGGGTAAAAAATGGAAATAAAAAAATTGATACAATTACGATCGTATCTAAAGTAAAAATAGACAAAAAATAAATCAAGACAAGGCAGGCAGGCAGGTAATTAAATGAGAGACAAACCCATTGAACTTTTTAGCTTTTTTTTTGCCATTTATTCGATATTTTGATATTCGATATTACCGTAGGAGAGAGCCTTAAGGTCTTTAAAAATTACCAAAATTTCTTAATTTTCCATAAGGATAGATACACTAACTATAACATACCCTACCTTATAAGATAAGACACCATCAAATTGACGAATTATTTGAGTTTAAATAGGCAGATACAAGTTTATAAAAATTGAAATCTTGTATGTATACTAAAATCTACTAATTTGTCTGCTTAAAAATTTTTATATCTTGTTAAAGGTATACTCAATAAGTATAGGTAGGGTACTTGTAGGTAGTATTTGCATTACAATTTACAAATAAAGTAATTTTATCTATTTACAATTAGACTCATCGCATCGTCAGACTCTCATTACAAGACTAATTTACAAACATACTATTAGTACCTACCTAGTAATACTAGTAGGTACTACAGGTTACAAGGCTTATTTTATTATTAAAAGTAAGTTGAAGTTGAAACTCATTTTATGGTTCGCTACACACTTTTTCTTTAAAAAAAGTCGAAAAAAAACTCACTTATCTCCAGATTATTAGGTAAAATGGATGGTGCAAAAAAATCTAAATATTATACAACTAAATAGATACAGAATAGTAAAAGATCTTTTGGCCCTCAATTTACCTACCATTTCATTGTTTAAATCTCGAAATAACTTGAAATGCAAAGAATTTTTACAAATTTTTGGGTTATTTTTACACACACACACACTACAAACTGTGCCCACTCACCCAACCCAACCCAATATACTTTATATCACTTGGTATTATAAAAGGGGTATTGAGATAATTTCAGGTTTTTTGAGAATATTCAGGTTTGAAATATTCGAAGAAAATGGATTTTCTCAAAATTTTGAAAATTTAAATGGGCTCATTAATTACCTAGAACTTTAACTGTATGAATGGATAAGTACCCTTAAGTTACTGGTAATATATCGTAAGGAGTTTTTAAAGTCCCTTTTCTCAATATTTGTCACAAATTAACTTAAAAAGAATTAGTATAAACTAATTCTGAATCTGAATGTAACATTTTAATGACATTTTGCTCGTCTTGGTTGAGAAAAGTGCATTTTTATCAAAAGAGTTGACAAAAGTTCAGAGTTCCAGAAAACTGTCAGCTTCTCCTCCTCCTCACGATTTTTTACTTTTACTAATCTTAATTTTGAAAAATCTGGTAGGTCTTAAATCAAGCAATATGTAGAGTAGGTACTCGTAATTCTCTCAATTTTGGATTTTTTGAAAAATATATCTGCACAAGAACAGCAGGTTTCTATAAGTTTTGCCTCATTCAAGGGTTTTTAAATATCAAAAAAATTATAATTAGGTATTTATGATGATATTTATCGTTAATGAAAAGATCAAAAGATTAAAATACCTATAGTAAAAATGTCATACTATTTATGACATGTCTTAATTAAGCAAATCATATTTGATATTTTTAAAAATTTAAATGACTTCTTTTTGTACTTTGTACCTTTATTAATTGGATTTTAAAGTAGACCTATCATCTAATGCTACATATTATTATAGGTATTATTACTATCAAAGTCTTGACATTTTAAGCTCTCTAGACTTTGAAAAGTAATTAAATATTTACAATTTGTTTAATAAGACACTAGACACATTAAAATTTATTGATCATTAAATAATTGCATACCTATCTTTGTGTACTTTGATTTGAATAATATTATCCTTCGCCTCATTATATGAGATTTAGAATTTTCAAAATTTCATAAAACAGACAAGTAAACAGATTCAAATGTATTAAAAATATTTAGGTATCTACTTAATTTTCTTTTGCCCATTGCAGGTCACTCTTGTTAAGGGGACCAACCAGAAGGTATCTATCAATATAAATTTTAACAATTTATATACCTAATAATATATAGGTACCCTACATATCTGGATCTACTCAATTATTTGACTAATTTTTAAAATTTTCTTAAACTGTAGATGAGTTTACTTGTTTATACTTTTAAGAGAGTTGAAATCAAAGTCAAATTTTGTAAACTGGCTGGCTGTGATTTGAAATCAGGGCAAATTTCGAGACAAAAACATCATCGAGAAATTCGAGTTGAGTCAAGAGCCTCAAAATATCTTTCAAGTTAAAAACCGAGTGTACTAATACATAATATATGCATAGGTACAATTTATAATCTCTTAAGTCTGACTGTCTGTTTCCTCGAAAATCTTGGATTTATTTGAGAAATGCAAACTTGTCATTTATTCAAATGTAAATAAGAAAAAAAACTAAAGATTAATAAATACCTACTCACACAATGTATTATCTACTAGACTTGCAGAATAGCTATAAACTAGTACATATATGTACGAGTATAGTTATTAGTAGAAAGCATTTGCTTGAGTATACATAAAAAATTCTTATTAATAAGTAGGTACTGCAAACACAAAATCACAATATTATGCAAATAACCACTACTTAAATTAAATGAGTCACAAATTTAGATAAACTACGGCTAATCCCAAATATTTTGATTTTTCTCAAAATAATTTTCAAAAATTTAAAGAATTTAAAGACTTTATATGGGGTTTTACGAGGGTCTTTATTAAATTTAAATTAAATTAAGTGCTTTTAAATTTCGCAAAAACCCTGCGAATCCAAATTTTTGATGTCATATTTCGAATTTCTACTAATAAAATCGTAAAATTTTTGAGATTTTGACAGGTTTGCTTTCGATATTTTAAGAAAATTATTCATTTGATTTACAATTAAAATCTAACTAAAAATATTGGATTTTCTAAATTTTTCAAAAAAATATTTGATGAGTAATTTAAATGGTGCCTGACTGACTGCCTATCCCCCTTGGGGCTCATAATAATGGATTTCATATCAATATTCATACTACCTACCACGTACTACATACTATAGTAATTTGCATCATTGAATTTTTTTTGAGCAAATAATGTGAAGTACCTAAATGCATTTACTTAGGTATATTTGGAATTATGAATATGGTACCTATTTACTACTTAGGTAGTGTTTTACTATTGTATTAGCAAATAAGCAAATAGCTACCGAATTTGAAATCAAACAAAAATCTCTTTTAAAATACACAAAACAAAATAATTCTACTTAAAAACTCATCAATTAATACCACAGTATTAAGTAGGTAGGTATATACTAATCCTAAAGTAAGTAAATTTAAATAAGCTCAATTTGAAATTTTGCAATTTTGAAATTTGGCCGGATTTTGAGGGGAAAGCAACAATTTCTTTCTGCTAAAATATTTCTAGCTCATAAACTATAGTAAAGATAGATTGTATTGTAAATTGTAAAGCATTTCCTATGTTATAAAGTTATAGTACTACCTAAGTATCTATACATATTATAAAAAGTAATTTAGCAAAACTTGAAAGTTTTGCAAGCCCTGAATTATAAATAGGTAGGTAAGGGTAAATCGATATTTGGATATTTAATGCAATTTTAACTTTAACTCAAGTTTTACTTTACTATAATAGAAATGAATACTACTACATATATCCTTAGGTAATATAGTACCTACTACATGTAGATATCCTTAGGTAATATAGTACCTTTCAGTATCAGTATTAAAGTAGGTACTAAAATAGTAATAAGTAATGTATGTAAGGTAAGGTAATGGTTTAATAATGGTATATAGTGGTTTTCAAATACTGAGGATTGTAATTGTAATCGATATTCTACTCAAATATTTATACTTCAGGACGAGAATATAGGTGAACTTGTACTTTCTATAATACTCTACAATACTTGATACTTGTACCATATTTGGATTTGGAGGGGAAGTTGAAAATCAGCAACTTTTTTTTTACCAAAATTTGAATTTTCAAATGGGGAAAGCAATCGTCAAAACTTAAATGGAAATCGAATATTTTTGGCATTTTAGCCAAGAAAAAGACACTAACCATAAGTAATATTTCTAAAAATTTCAAAATTTGAATTTTTGAAAAAAGTTCAAAGTTTTTCAACTCCTCTTTTAAGTTGCCTACTGAATGCAATGATATGATATCTCTGAAATCTAAAAAAAAGGAGAAACTAAAATTGTCCATTTAAAATGTACCTACTCGTAATTTTGATGGGGTGAATAAATGATGACCAACTTGGGCTCAATTGTCCTAGTCTTGGCCATGGTGGGCGATTTTCATATTTACATTTAACTATCTACAGATATCTGTATATAAAAATTCACTTTTTTTTAAAAATTCAAGTTATTTTTAAAGAAATGGAGGCTCAACATAATTGATGATTATGATGAATAGACTAATTTCGTTAAAATTAACCCTAATTGAGATGTCTTGTCTTGTCTAATTTAAGTGATTTTTAAGACCTCATGGGGAAAAAGCCGACCTTGAATTAACCTTTTAAATCTTAAATTGAATTATCAAAATTACTTTTATCTGTAAAATACAGTACAAATTATCTATTCAAATTTTCAAAATTATAAGCTTTTTAAATTAAAATTAGTGGGTGCAATTAGGGATTTGTAAAATGTGATAGAGCAGATTAAAAGAGGATTGTAATGCCTATAGGTATAGTATGACAAAAATTAGCCTAAACCTTATTGTCAATTAAGGTTTAAAATTCTCAAAAATAGAATTTTTTTATTAAAATATTAGATTTTAGAACTTGAAAATTGCAGAATAATAAAATTTAGGAAATCGAAAATATTGTTTTTCAAAAACCTTAAAATTGTCATACCCTACTTTTTTGTCATGTATTATTATTTTATTATTATTTGTATATACATATGTATGTATTTATATTTGAGATGGATTTTAAAAGTTGGTAAACATGCTTTATTTAAGAAGATAGTTCTTTGAAAATCTCAAGCAGATTTCTTAAAATTTCTTAATTAGTTAGAAAGCAAGGTATACGGAGTAGTATTATTACTATGTAGACCTGCTGGATGGAAGATTTCTTTCGAAAACTCCGAATTTCACCGAAAAGATGCCGGCTGGCTACCCCGTGTAGTTACCAGGGTATTCCTCAGGGTATTTAACATCACCATGATTTTGATCTCGAAATATACATAGAGTAAGTGCCCTACATACATAATAAGTACTAAGCATGTATGTACTATTAATATTTAATATTTATAAATAATAAGAGTGCTTAAGTATAATAAGTCGAAGGGTATTACAAGTACTTACTTATACAGGCAAAAGTAGAAGATCAAAAACATTCAATCTATTACTTATATAGAGATACGTACATACATACATGGTAGGATTGGTTATATGTATGAGAATATTTGATCAAATAAAAATTTCCGGTTAAAAATCCCTACAAGTATTTCCTACAAAATTACATGAGAAATACAGAAATACTATTCGAATTTTGAAATATTTATTGGACTTTTTCAGAGCTCTTATCTATCATTGTCTGGCTTTTGTCAATGATATTACACGAGTATCTTTATCAAATATTTATTAAAATTAGTTCAAATAATCCAGTAGTAAATTATTAGCCCGCACCCATTGAAAATGGGGAAAAAGGGCTATAGCGTTTGCCATGTCCGTCCGTCTGTCTGTCTGTC
>JAQIXA010003293.1:0-14510 GCA_034699045.1 Nanhermannia cf. coronata Gr-Ori-00579
AAATAATTAAAGATCATCCCTTAATTTTTAACAAACCTATTTAACTCTAACCAGTTATAAAGTAATGCGAATCTTGTGTAAAGTCTAATTTACCTTCATTAAAATTCAATTTTTATTTAAAGTAAACTAGCTCAATATAATGTTTATTTTTTCAATCCAATTGAAAATCTCGGATAATAAATGTTCCTTTTTATAGATAGGAATTAAGGACAATTAAAAAAAATAGTAGATACCTAATTGCTTGTAGGTATCTGTTTTAATTGTTTTATAAATATATAAATAGACAGATCCGTCAAAAACGATCATAAATGCAAATTTTGCATTCAAGAATTTAATCGTTTAAATAGGTCAATGATGAAATTTGTTGATTCAAGAATTAATTAATTTGCTAAATATCTATCTATAAGTAGGTAGTTAGTATTTAAAATGTTATAATTTAAGGCGGTATGCAAGTGTTAAATTTTCAAATAAAAATAACCAGTTAGGCCAGGGACTTTACTTATACGAGTACACGAGTTTGCATTTTTTATAGCTTCAAAAATTATTTTATCATTTTACATTATCCTATGTACAGATATGTAGGGTACTCGAATGTATCTTATTTACATTGTCCAGAAACACCTTCGGATTTCAAATATATCTCTCGGTATCATATCTCTTTTGATGTTTTTTTATGAAGTTGTCCTCGTTTTGGCTTCAATCATCGACCATGTATGTTCAAAGAGTGGGTACCTACCATCAGTACCATCAATATTATTTGTTCTATTTTAAATTTTAAATTTTAAGCTTATATGGTTGGTATTATATAATTCGATAAAATGTAACTCAAAAAATTGTAAATTATTCTGCAAACTAACTCTTCAAAACTAGACAAATCAAGGTGTCATTTTAATGGGGGTAATTGAGGGGTAGAATGATAAAAGCCAGAACAAAAAAATTATCGAAATCAGGGTTGGGCCACTTTTTAGGAAAACTAGACGCCATGAATTTGCTGAAATCTGAAATACCAGTAAATACATAGGTTTAATTAGAATTCACACTTATTAATAGTCAAAAACCTCTATATAGGAATATACTACCATTAAATCCTTAGCAAATAGTGCTAGGATACTTGCTACATAGGTATTATGTATTCGTAGCTTTACATTAATGTCTATAGGTACGAATAGTTTTACTTTTATACTGAATGGTGTTGGCGATTGGATTTTATCACGAGTCATATCAGACTCTATTTTAAATAATTAATTGGATTGGATTTTGATTATTTTCAACACTTAATACTTACCTATTTGCATTTGAACTAGATTTAGCCAATTATTTGGCACATTTTTATCACTTCAATAGATAATCGAAAAATAGAAACAATCATTCATAATATAAAACACATTACAATATAACTACACAAAAAAATGTAAAAATATTTAATTCAAATAATTTTATTTTCATTGTATTCAAAGTCCAAAATAATACAAATATAAAAAGGTATCTAAAATTAATACATAATACCGACTTACATAATAAAGGTAAAAAACTGCCTTGTATCCTATTGTAATTCTTTGAAATTGTTATTTATTTAAAAATGATTGTATTTCCGTCACTTAAATAGTTGTAGTTATTAAAAAATAAAGAAAACATCCACAATCAATAAAATGATGGTCGTAGAATGCTTTTCTTTTTTCTTGCTTTATATTTATTTATACCTGCATACTACATACATAGCCCTACATATATTGTAAATACATATTGGCACATATGTATACTTAAAACTTAGAATAAACCCTATTAAATCAAATATCATAAAGTACAAATATAAATGAAATGCTTGCAAATATTTTTTTGCAAATTGTAAATATGCATATATGGCATATGCGGATATTAAAATATGAAAAGTACCTTTTATACTTAATACGATGTGATGTAAAATGATTATTTTATTGCAACAGCTTTTCGAGGACAAAGTCTAATTTACCAATGCAATTTTTCAAAAATTGATAAAATTCTTAAAACAAACCTTCGAAACTTCACACTTATTAAACATGATTTTATAGCTTCAGAATAGTTATGATATTTATATTGTTGTATATTCATGAAATAATATTCATGGAATATTTTCAAAGTCCTCATATGTTAGCAATGGACTTTGGCCTGGAAAAGTCAGACAGTCTAGGTCTGGGATTCTTCCAGTTCTAGGTACTACAATTTTTTAAGGGCTTTTTTATGACTCCTCAAATTTCAAGTCGCAAATCTTTCATATCCATATAAATATAAGTACCTAGGCAAAACCTAGGTATAACCATACGAGTAAAAAAGAGATCTCTTTTTTACTCGTATGGTATAACCCAATTTGTCCTACATATTTTTGGCTTGCAAGTGTTTATACAGAATAGTCTAAAGTCTACCTTTGAGGAACTTTAAAACGGAAATGAAGGTACTTATGCACATAGTAAATAAATAAAATTCAGCAAAAAAATATGCCTAACTATTTAATAAACAAACTTTTTACGTATGAAGAATATACCTACCTACTGAAATAACTAAAAAAACCTTGTCCATGTCATTAATCTTAATCTTGATTAGCTTAAAAAATGATGCAAATGCAAATAAAATGTAGTCATTTCCACAAAATTTTCAACTTTTTTTTAACTTCGATATTTTTATTGACATTTTTTTTATATTATTCCGGTATGATTTGTCCGGATATAAACCATTTTCTTATACAATCATAATCATATCATACTTTACAATATAATTAAATATAAATATATTTCTTTTTACTTATACATATCATATCAATATCGAGAGCATTATCCAACAACAAAAAAAACACTTGATAAGTATAGCTTACAACAATTATCGTAGTTTTAAAAAAGTTTTCATTCAAATTCACAACACTTTTTTTTTACACACACTACACACACTCGTACATACAGTCTCTAAACATTTAATAATGTGAATGCATTTTAAAATACATGATTTTTTAGAATAAGGTAAATAATAACAGAAATGTACAGAGCATTAATTTAAATAATAGTTATACTAGGGTACCTATACTCATAGTTATTATATGTATCTATATATCAACAATTTTAAAATAAAATAATTAAATGCTTTATAATTACACCACTTTAACAAATAATTAAAATCCAGCAGAAAACACAATGGGTATGGTTATAGTTATATTATCTGTAATGTAATATAATGTAATGTAGGTAAGTAAAATCGTAAAAGGGTACAATATAAATATAAAAATATTTATAAAAAAGTAAGCATTGAACATGACAAAAAGTAAAGTTCATTGTCGCTAATAATTATAAAATTTTAATTATTCATAAAATTACCCTTTTTTATTGTTTGATTATTGGTATTTTGGCTTTTATATTTTTTTTTCGATTTAATTATACTTGTCTATCACTACAATTTATTAGCTTAAAAGGGCAGTTAAAAAAAGTTAAATAACTTACCCGTAGATATAAAAATAATTTTTACTACTACCTATAACTAAAGTAAAAATCTCTTTTAAGAATAAAATATAACTCTATTATGTTAAAGGTGGTCCTTATTTCCAAAAACTTATTGTAAAGTCTTATTTTTAGTATTTAAATCTAGGTATTTAGTTATATTGGTCCATTCCATGATCCCAGTTTCAAATTCAAATTGTTAATTCTCAAATCACTCCGATATATCTCAAATATTTGAGATCTTACATTATATCCTTACTTATCCTATACAAGTAAAATTAACTCAAGTCTCAAGTCCAAGAATGTTTTAAAATATTATCAAGAATAATTCTATACGTATAATAGATATTAACATTTTCTATGTCCAAAAAAAGTTCTAATCGTAGTTGTAATCGCAATCGTTATTATCGACACGAAAATAAATATTTCCTCAAAAACACCACAGATATTACTATAAAAAGCTTAATTGTCTTGTATTTAGAGCTAATTTGTCTCGAGTTTAAGTATAAATTACGCTAAATTATTGGCTACGAACACATTAAACAGTAATATTATACATTTTTTAGTATTAAAATAATGCTTAAATTACTACTTGCAATTGCAGTTTGCTAGGTTAGTTTTAGTATTAGGTATACTAATAGCCTTAATAGTTTTTATAATTTGTAATTTCATGTCGGCAAAATCTCCTCACTCCTCTCATAGTAGGCATATTATATGAAATGCAGTGTAATATTTTCATAACAATATAATGATCAAAGGCACAATGATTAACAACGAGCAAATGAGAATATTAAAATATTATTAAAATCCTCATTAATAATATTTAAAGGCAGTTTATACTCATTATTTGATAAATAAATTATCAATTATTATTAGGAAAATTGGTGCTAAATAAAATGGTAGTGAATGAACAATGCAATAGCAAAACAAAAATCATATTAAAAGGATTATTAAAAGATGTTTTAATTTTTAAAAAAAATTTCAAAAGTTTTACATTTAACCCCCAAATAAAATAAAAATGTGGCAAAAATGAACTAGAATAAACAAATTACATATAGAGATGCTTTTAGAGAATGATGCAGCATAATAAGTAGGTAGTTGAAAGGGGGGTAGGTTAAAGGCTCGATCGATTCATTCTCTATTTTTGCAAAAGAATTCTTAATTCTGTATTGTAAATAGCAACCTACTATTTTTTATCTATAAAATAATTGCAATATTTTTTTCGATTATAATCCTAATCTAAATAAAATAGGTAATAAAATGAACTAATTTATAATTTAATATAATTTAGGATTTTATACTAAACCGTGTCACGTCCTTCAAACTTCCTATGAAGGTCTGTGATGAGCTCTTTGAAGATTAAAGGATCCATATTTTTCCCAAGTTGATAAAGTACAAACCAATCGCCTACTTGACATTTCTGACAAATTTGGTCGATTTCTTTTTTATCGGAGAGACGAGACTTTGAACGGAGGAGGTAAACACGAATGTTGGGGCCGAACACAGTTATCAAGCGATAGAGTAATGAAAATCCAGAGACAACAGACACGATGATAAACCAGAACCTATAAAATAAAGAAACAAATAAAAAAATATTAAAATGTACCAAATGTAAATCATTATTTTTATCTTTTGATTTTAATATCCTCATTTCCTCACAATTTTAATGCTAAAATTCAAAAGAAAGGTGAATAATCTTGTTCGACTTTGTGTGACTTTACAAATAAAACTTTTCTATATTCTAACTATAAACTACCTACTATAAAAAAGGTTATATCGATAAAGGTGTAAGATAAAGTAAAGTAGTATGTAGAGGTATAGTAAGTTTAGATTTCTACTAGGTATAGGTATTTACTCTCGTACATTATTAAAATTTCTTGTACATTTCTTTCCTGTTAAGTGCATATGCAAACATTGAGCTTTATAATAATACTATACCACATTTAAGAAATGCAACAGCATCATCCCCTTCACATTTTAGATAGTAAGTATGCAAGTACTAAGGTTCTATGCTTGTCTACAAACAATAAACTTATGGACATTCAACAGGTAAATTTTTTATAGTCATCTTATCTCACTTTTTTACCATTGAACTTGTTAGATTCCCTTGAGGGGATGTATGCTTATGCTAAGATGGGCTTATGTTCACAGGTCAAAATAAAATATCTTGGTTTCACGATTATGAGCCATATGTTTAAATGGTCAACTTAAAATGCAATATTATTATTTTCAAATATAATAAAATCAAGATTATTTACTTGATTATATAGATCGACAGCGGCTATATGTTTTTAAAATCTTAAAAAAAGCAATTCCTATCCCTGTTGGAGGTCTTTTATATTCATTTCTTACCTACTTATACTGTTAAGATGCTATTAATTTAAACCTCCTAGTCCTAGAGTCCTACCTATATTTATCTATAATAAAAAGAACTATTTTCATTTTATTTTCCTGAGATTTGTTTCGATTTCTGTTTCTCAAAGCTTACATTATGTCGTAAACCTCGACCTTTAAAACCTTGTGGGAGGAAAATTAATTTTTTGTGCAAATTGCCTGTCTACTTAATAATATAAATCTTGACACTTAATCGCTAAAATGATTTTCATTATAATTTATATAATAAAATATTAATTGAATAGAATAGAATAGCGAGAATAATGCATTACATAAAGTATTATTAGAGATTACCTACCAACTCAATTTGCCTAAACGTTTAGGATGCTAAGTTTATGAATAAAATAGCGATTAAGTAATTAATTATATTACAGTACTGTGCTTCTAAAATAAGTTCGATAGGTATTACAATTAAACAATTACATCTTACTTTACTGTCTACCTAATTCTAATTCATTTTCACCTCAAGTAAATGATATTAATGTGTATATGAAATATGAATTGCAAATTCTAAATTGCAGCTGATGAGTGTAGGTACTTCAAATTATGCCATTATCTAATCTAGGGGTGTAGGAGGTATAAACTATAAAACTTTATAAAAATTTACTTACCAAAGGAAAACGTAGATTTTTTCGTTGACAATGTTTAATGGAAGAACACAAAGACCATCATAAGGAATAATGTTTCCGGAAGGACCATATTTGTTGAATGTACATTTTGTCACTTTTGGAAATACCTTAGCCATTGGATCAATACGATTGAATGGATCTTCTTCGGTAAAAGCAAGCACTTTACTTCCATACTGTGTGAATTCATATCCCAAGAACATATCCATAAAGAATATTTGTCCAACAACATTTATGAAATTTAATATCTCACAAAAGAAGAACCGAAAAGCATAAAAGTTATGATTTTTGATATTTGAGACAAAGTAATCTAGGATTAATTTCTTCCTACTACATTTATTGTCTTCATCAACGATTGGACAATTAAGGTCCATAACAAGCATCTTGATTCGACCACCTTCCCATGTTTTCCACAAGTATCTTGGAATATAAAACAATAAGGCTTGAAAAAACAAGACGAAACAAACCCACTATAATAAAATACAGCAATCGTTAGATAATGTCAATTTCCTCATAAAATGCACAAAAATAATATAAAGTTATACACATACCTGATAATATTTATGGTATTTGACTTCGTCTGTTGTACTTGTAATCCCGCTAACACCAGGATGTGGCACTTCAACACCTAAATAAAGGAAAATTCCGAATTACTCAACTGTCTATTTTAAAAGATAGATATTTCAAATTTCATCATTTTTCTTACCGATTTGTTTGCCAAGTTTGTCTGGAACGGTGTATGTCGAATGAATCCAACAATATGTGTCCATAATATCTCCACCAATTGACTGATCAACAATACAGTCGATTGGGTCACCAATATACTATAGGTATACAAACAAAGAGGGAAAATATGGTCAAAATTTGTCTATTGACTATTTTACAGATATATCAATTTTTTATAATTTATGAAATAAAAATTACCTGTCTGGAGGTGACAATTAGCGAAAAGGCAACAAGTATGACTACAGTTGCTTTATAATGAAGTCGGAACACATTATTGTCTATACATACACTATCTAATTTAAGAAGAGCTTTAACGGATCCGAAAACATCAAACATTTTGACTTCTTTTTATTGTACAAGTTTCCCCAGTAAAATTAAAAAACACTCTGCAAGTCTTATTCCTTTTGCACTATATTAACAGATATGTATTGGTCACTGCAAGTTCCAATGATTTGAATTTGATATATCACTTTTTCCTTTTTCAATTAAAAAAAATATGTTTTTGTGGAATAATTCGAGAGGAGAGAGTTCAGTCCACAGAATTTTTGAAGGGAATGGTTCAAAAGGCTCCTCTCAGGGCGTCCGTGTACATCCAAAGCGTACCTAGTAATGCAAAGGAAATAATGTTATATATGAAAAATCTTATCATCATACACATAGAATTCATATGATATGCTCTTTGTGGGGTTGTACATTTGAAGGTACCTACACTAGAATGTACAACAATATTAGTTATATTGAAAAAATAAAATAACTTCATAATATAATACCTTAACTAAAGCTGGTAAAACTACTATGAATGTGTCTCGTCAAGCCCCAGTCAACTCGGCATTGCCAAGTGTACAACAGGCAAATTTATGATTAAATTTAACCCCCCTGAACAAAATTTACAATACTTGGTCATATTATATCCTCTCTACCAAAGTATCTACTCTTAAATCCTACTTACATTATACTTATTGGAATAATATCAGTGAATATTCATTCTCTATAGTACATACACGTGTTTGTGAATATAGAAAAATTCTATCTTTCTCAGCTTGACCTCAGAAAAAAGTCTTAAGAGATCTCGTATAAAGTAAACTTAAAGCCCTTTTCTTTTATTCTCTCTACTTAGGTCTATGTCTATGTCGGGTTTAAAGTCATAGATATATCTATGTAAAATAAAAGTAATACCTAAGTATGTATAAGAACATTCATATCCCTAACTGACTTTCTTGAAACTTGACCAGCAGTATGTAATCCTAAATAGATAAAATGGAATTTGCCCTCAGATTATCATCTCATCTTTAATCCAGCTAACTACTATATATCTCCTTACGTTATAACTACAGAAATTCACTATTACTAATACTTAAAACATATAAGGAAGGATGTGAGCTAAGCTAAAACATCAAAAATGTATTATCTTATCCTATGTATCTGTATAAAGTCTCGTATGTAAATTAAACCTTTATGCCTTCGACTTACAAAAAGATTCTCCAAGATTCAAACCAAAATTTCAACCCTTTTAAGAAATTTTTAAGACTATTCAATAAACTATTCGATTTTAAGTTACATCACCTACTTATTAAAAGTATTTCTTCACAATTTACCATAATAAGCTGGACCTTTCCTAAATTTTTAAAAAATCCGTATAGAACTACGTACTACGTACCCTATTATTAATACTATACTAGGTATTACCATTTACAATGCAATAAAAGATAAAAGAAAATTCAGTTAACTTAATTTCTAAATGAGAGAGCATGCATGACATTACTTTTATTCTTGGAAATTACTCTCCATTCATAATTATTTTAACAACTACCTAACCTACCTATTACTAATTGTATTATTTCCTCAAAATTCAGATTTGACTCATAATTTCATATAAATACTACAATGAACTATGACGTCTCATAATTTTTGACCTACGCTAGGCAATATATGAGCCTGAGCACGGGTGTGATTATAATTTCTAAATATAATTATAGGATTTCGATTGTATACTCGTAAACCCATTAGTAGTTTATATTTATAAATAATCCTCTTTTAATAAGTGAAGGTAAATATGGACATAGCGTTATAATTACCTCTACTAATTATGCTACAAGGAAACCATTACTAATTTTGTTTTGACTGATTGATTAATACCTTAATAACTCATTTATCTAATTAGTAATTATCAATGTATAGTAATTCTAGAGTGCTATTCGTGTGATTGTGTGGTACAAGTTACAAGTTTATGATAATGATATTAGTTTATGAATGGAAGTTAAATAATGATAAAACCATTTAAACACGTATTTTAAATATTTTACTACAAAATGAATATATCACATCTCAATTGGTTTTTCCACTATCCAGATCTAGAATATCCAGATAAAATCATGAATCGATCATTTTAAATCAACCTGAACGAAACTATGATACTAATAAAAGTATTTTATTTTTTAATATCGTCACTGGCTCGGCTCGTTGATTTAAAATTTTAAAAATGTTAAATCATAGAATTTTTTTTAAACTTTTGGTTTTGGATAAACTACAAAGTTAAAGAAGGGGATATAAGTCAAGAAATATATTAGTCAAGTGGATGGTTGAAAGATAAATGTTGAAACCACCCTGATTCTTTAAATAATATTTTTCTCAAACTAGACATATTATACATTGCCTTGTATATTTAACATTACTTTATGAGAAAAATTCCCATCCTCAGATTTCAAGTGGTGTTTGTATTTTCATTTCAATTTCTCCCAAGAGACAAGAACATTTACGACGTGTCCAAGTACAAAATCCATCCATTTTTATTTTTAGGGTTTGGCAGTTTTGAAAATGGACCCGACACAAAGTTTTTTTTCTTGGAAAAAAAATTAACATGGAACTTTTTTTAAAAAAAGGGCTAGACATACATAAAACCAATCCTATGCGTGATTCTCTGTCACTTTCTCAAGCCAAGGGATAGAAAAATGTCAGAGTCACAAACATATCTAACATAAAAAGAAACACATAGGATGAGCTCAATTCCTTTTTGTATTGGGCTGTTTTTATTAAAGTTTTCAAAAATAAGATCCAACGTTCATAGATGATCTGTATATGAAATTTCTAACTTTGGTAATTTTTACAAAAATTATAAATTTAAATGTAAGCTTAAGCTGAGTTAAGTAGGTAGTAGTACTGGATATCCTTTTTAAATTAATTATTGTTACTTAAGGGATTATAGATTTAGAAATACTAATATGGTAGAAAAGATAGGAACAGATAATTAGAAATCTACTCGAACAAAAAAAGATCTATTTGGTTTTGCCAGTGTTATTGGTTAGTAAAAGTAAAAATATTGAAAGAATGAAAAGTTAACTTTCTTATATTTCAAAGTCAAATATATCACTAACTATAAAAAAGAATTTAAGTATTGTTTATTCATATTCATATATATATATATATATGTATTCTTATTCAAATGAACCTCAAGCTTACTTATTATTGAACATAATATTGCACATTCACCATACCATAAGTATCTTTCTGTATCAAAATTGACTTGTGCCTTCTATTCTATCTGTATACTACTATACTGTACTACTTGCATTTATAATTTGTAAAAAACTAAACTTTATTTACTTTAAAATTTGAACATAACAAGTGGTCTGAATTTCAAATGAAAGTGCTTGCATAAATACAGCAACTTAAATTAGGTAGAGATTTCAAAGGAAGTAAATAAAATATTTAAATTTTATTGCTACTTTATTGCTGGCTTGAAGCCTGAAATGAATTACAACTACTCGTACAAGTATAATTTTTTAACTCTAAATAGCAAAACTACCGGATACTTTATTCCATACCTATTATTCTATTCTTATACTGATATTCAAATATACAATTTACTTTTCCTCTTGTCTTTCAAAAAAATTGAGCAAAATGCATAATAATGAGCGTTCATAAATGGTGCATAATTAATAAATCTTACTATGTAGGTACTATGTTAATTTATCTTCACAAATCACTTTCAGATTCAAATTTCAAGTGAAATGTAAATGTGTCGAACATGTTCAAAAAAACCAATCATTTAACAAGCTAAATGAATAATGATCCGTGATGAAAATAATATAAAAACTATAAAAAAACTATTTAAAAAAATTTGTTTTTTGTTCTTTTCATCTATCGGTACGGTATGTTATGTACTAGGTATAGCTACTCAATATCTTAATCTTAAGCTACCTATCCTAAAGATAACATAAATAACAGTCTGGTAGATAGATACCTTACTTCGGGTAATGCAATCGTAGTACCTTCTTACCTAATTGCTTATTTAAATAATAAAAATACTTCACTTTAAACTTAAATTTTAAAATAGTAGTAGGGCCAACTTCTCATATCAGCATGCTGTAAAAAACAAAAAACTCTAAATCGGATCGGTCAGCCACCTTTTCAGATACCTAATTTCAATAGCACAAAAGAGCTTTTGGCATTTCAATTTTATAGACATGAATAAATATAAAATTATTTTATATTCACGAAAAGGAGATAATTAATAACAAAAAATCTGTGATTGAAAAATCTATCCAATCTTGCCAGTAAAGTAAAGAACGTACTACCTACCTGTATCCAATATTATTTATACTTACCTACCTACCTAAATATACTGTACTACCAGTTGCTAGTACCTAGTTAATAATTTTACACTTTTTAGTTTTACAGACATGTTAAATACACTAGAAACGAATTTTTAAAATATCCGTTTGAAAATTTCCATTTTACTATACATACTAAATTAAATTTTAGATAAAATGTATTTATTTGACTTATCTTATAACATAACTTATCAGTAGTACATAGTTATATAGTATTTATCCTTAGTACTAGTAATAATAATAATGCGGAAAATGCATGATTTATTTATAGTAAAATTATCCATAATACGTACTGAAACTGAAACCATTTTCGTTTAGTAAGCATTTGTTATATTCCCTTCTAAAAATAAGCATGTTTATTTTGCAAATTGTTGCAATAAATTTAATGGACTTAAGATTAGGTTATTTAGAGAGAAAGATAATGATAAATATCTATGTCTATGTGAATAGTGAATGTGAACAAAACTCTTCTGAGGTGGAGAAAAAGTAATAACTAATTAACTTTTCACAAGGTGAGCTAATATAATTATTTTTAGCCATATTAAAATGATAATGAAAACTTAAGCAATTTTAAACAAGAAGATACTATACTAGTAATGGGAGATTAAAATTAGACTTATCTACCTATTTCAACAGGCATTCAAATAAAAGGTAATAAGGGTAAAAAATATACTTAACTATATTTTTATCTTGCCTAATTGCCAATTGCAGTTTAAATCTTTATTAGCTAATTGTTTATGACTAAACTTTGAAGGAAAAAACCATTAAATATCAATAAAGCGAGACTAAAATTTAAATAATATTTAAAGAATGGTTAGGTAAAGAATATTTTTATGTTCCTTTAAAAAGGAAAACAAAAAAATTATTAATTTCTTATTTACCTTTATTTTAAATCTCTAACTTTAATTACAATACTTATGGTTTAATTTTTATGTCATTTTTGTCTAAAGTCCAAAGAGAGTATTCGTAGATATCAAAATCAAGGTTTCAAGCAAAATTTAAGTCAATTTGTTTCAGGTGAATATCGTATACACGTTGCTCATACCTTGTACTTATTTAGTTTGATAAAACTGCTTATTTCAACAGAAAATTTTTAATTCAAGAATCTAATCCCAAGATTTAAGACAAGAATTTTTATTCTTAGAAAGCCAAAGCTCTGTTGTAAAAAGTTAGGGTGGGGGTTGTTTTTTCTTGACTATACATTTTTAGAAACTAATACGAATACAGAATATATACGAGTCCACTATGTAATATGTACTATGTACTAAAGATAAGTACTATGCTATTCTTTTCTTTATAATGTAGTAATATTATTATTGTAGGAAATACGAGTAGGAATAGGTAAGTTTGTGTATTATTATATGAGGAAAAGATGTTATATAATTTCAATCCCAAAAAAACCAGGTAGCCCATAGTTAAGTAATCGACTACTCGGTTGAGCACTGCTGGAATAAAAGTATTATTTTATACTGACTGACTAGACTACCTACTACTACTACATATTCTTTCTAACCTTACGTTTTACATTTATTTTAAGACCAGAAGCATAATAATATGAAAATATCTGAAGCTCCTTCTGAAGGCTTCTGCTGATGGCTGACTATTTCACATTCCAAAGGGATGAAGATTCATTTTCTAACATACAGATATATAATAATAGTTTTTAACCCTCTGTTCCGTACATATTATAAACCTACCTTTCCTCCCTCTACTAACCCTACTCTAGGTACCTACAAGACTGAGGATTATTACTTTTTTTACTAACTGACTTTTATTCTTGTAGCACAGAAAATTTATCACAAGACAACCTCGGTTTAAGAAACCTAATTTGTCTTCTATTTCATAAAGTGTATATTATTCAGCTCCAAGTTTTTATACCCTTAAAATTCTATACTTAGGTCAGGTTTTCAAATCCTTGAATTATTCATGAA
This sequence comes from Nanhermannia cf. coronata Gr-Ori-00579, assembly GCA_034699045.1. Classification (NCBI taxonomy): domain Eukaryota; kingdom Metazoa; phylum Arthropoda; class Arachnida; order Sarcoptiformes; family Nanhermanniidae; genus Nanhermannia; species Nanhermannia cf. coronata Gr-Ori-00579. Next base: position 13,746 of record JAQIXA010003293.1, read on the forward strand.
CCTAAAATTAAATCTAAATTCTTCATCGAAAGGTAGCCGAATTTAAAGATATCTAAATTCACATTTATAGACTGTTTTAAAATAAAAAAAGTGTACCTTACCTACTCGTACTCCTAACTCCTACTTCCTACTATGAACTATGTATTCCTACTATGTATGTTTATTAGGTAAATTAGTAATTAGGTGCTGTAAATGGCTGCACAGCAATATAACTGATAGCATAACACAGGACAAAATATCTAATGAATAAACACAGGTTAAAAAACCTAAATGTCCGAATAGTTGTGAACTAAAAAGTAAAAAATATTTTTTTTATTCAATAATAATCTAATTGAACGATATTTTGCTGAATAATTCATGTACGTTCAGTTTAAGATATATCTTGGTTAAAATCTCAATATTATATTTTCCGTTTTCTTTGTCTAACTGTTCACAGTTTACAAATTTACGATTACTCGATAATCAGTAATGTTTAATATTAATAGTTTTAAATTCAAATGTATATTTATTGTAAGTAAATCTATCTGTAGTATTACTTGTTATTTTATTATGATAGTTTAAATCTTTCGTATTAGGTATTTAGAGTCTAGAGTATGTAGGAGTAGGCGTAGGGTAGGTACGATTTTATTAGTACATAAATGGTTAAAAAACATTTATACTACACACAGAACTGCCTTTAATTTGAAATGGGACAAATGCCTCAGAAGGCCAATTAAAATTACACTTTAACTACCTATACTAAAATGTAGATTGGAATCTTGGCTA
>JAQIXA010003294.1:0-14503 GCA_034699045.1 Nanhermannia cf. coronata Gr-Ori-00579
TTTTTAACCTAAATCGACTTTTTAGAACCTAATTTAGGTTTTTAGGTTTTTTAGGTTTTTAAACCTAAACTGGCTAAAATTGTGAATATTTTGTGCATTTTTTGATTTTTTTTGTTTTTTGTGTTTGACTTTGGGCAATACAGAACAGAAATCATGTACTTTTAAAACTTATAAAATCAGTTGATAAAAAAGCCTAGCCAATGGTCTATATCGAAATAAACTGGTATTACTTTGTTACTTTGATTTATTTATTTATATGGTAAAAGATATGGCATTTTCATTTCCATAATCAAACACAATCTAACCTAATCTAGTTATTATAACATTATGGTATCTCTTAACAGAGGTAGAGTAGATAATGTAGATAGGAGAGATAGTATACAATTAATTTGAAGAAAACCTATTGCTAATTGACGAGATTCTCTAATATACCTAAATATTTATTGCCTGCCTTCCTTAGTCTGGGAAATCGGAGAAATGGCAATATGGTATCGTTCAAGAATTGCCACCTGGAATATTTCTTAAACAGAATTATTTGGCAATTATTATCGCTTATAAAGTAATTTATTTAAAGCAATGTTTCGGGATTTGTGATTATTATGACTAAATTCGTCTCCAAAACTTGATCTTATGTATTCTCTCTCAAAACTTATTAGTTCAGTAACGTGGAGAGTCGATATGTAGCCATTTTTTGACCTACTGGGTATTTAAACTAGCTGACAAGGTGGCCAGGATTAAGCTTTAGCCTTAAAGTGGTTTGAGGTTTGATTCGAATGATCTGATATATACTTTTACCCTTACCCAAAAGTTATAAGTTAATAGATATTAAAATATTATATCAAGATTATACGTTCTCTATTCTATTTTCCATAGTCAAAATACATTAAAAATATCGAATAAAACCAAAATTAATACCAATTTATTTAGATATTGACCAGGTTTTTTTATCAGTGGGTTTTAAAAGTTTTAAAAGGCCATGATTTTTATTCTGTATTGCCATCACCAAAAATCAAGTCAAAATCAGTTAAAACCTTTAAAAAATCCAAAAAACCATCATAATATGAAGGCCGACATATTTGATTAACGGTTTTATCTTAATCGGCGGATTATTTGATCATTAAGAGATGATTTTCGCTTTGTTAATAGTCAAAAGCGGTAAAATAAGTCGAAAAATCGGTAAAAATAGAAAAATCGCCAAATTAGAATTGGCGGATTTTTTGGTCATCGGCGGGTTATATGCCAAAATTTTGTACATTTTAATCTAAAATTGCGTTATCATGAATTTAAAAGCATTTTTTTCATTAAAAATAGCAATTTTCAAAATTACACGAATAACACGTTTATCGACCCGGGTCGATAATCCAAAATACACGAGCGTGTATTTCCGTGCGATAATACACGAATTGCCATCTCTAACCTAATGGTTCATATCTTGTACTACTACATATTACATATTATGTATTATGTATGTGAAATGTGATCCTTTCCTTTCATCTTCATTTTCAATTTCAATCTTGCTTCACTCAAACTCAAACTTGATTCTTAGCAATTCTATTAAAATACTACCAGTATCTTACTATTATCCTATTATCTAATAGTAGGGTACCTACTATTATTACTACTACTAATATTGTATACAGAAAGGTATTAATATTAATACTAGAACTAGTAGTGTAGCAGTAGCATGTATCTTTATTTTAGATTAGATGGTACCTTAAGCCAACCATTCTCTTTCCTTTTAGTTGACGCTAAATTCATAATTTCTCAATTTCAACATTACATTACATTATATTATTATTATTAGGCATTACAGACAGATATACAGATACAGAGACATACCTAATAAAAAAGTAGGTTATATGTATGTTTATATTATTTTTTCAGTATCATTTTTACCTACATAGCGGACATTATATTAGGTATGTGTATTTCATTCTCCATAATTTATTTATTTTTACATCTACTACTCGTACAAAAGCAAAGTACAAGGTTTATTAGATTCTTATACTTTAGTGATAGAGTGTAAGTAGTTGTCTAGTTGTATCTTACTTTGCAACTTGTGGACAATTTAAACGAAGTTTGTCATCTTTTCAAAATAAAATTAAAACTTCAACAATTCGACAGTGCATTTCCTATTATTACTGTGAACTGTGTATTCGTATTAATATTATTATTCGTATTAATACATAATACGAATATTACCATATTACCTACAAGTACCAGTACAAGTACCAGTACAACTACACCACTGCACTGCACTTGGTAAATTACCCCGTGTAGTGTAGTGCCTTATGTACGAGCTAGCTGATACTTTAATCGCAATCGCATTTGTAAAATTACTCATCTAATAATCTAATAAAATGTTCTAGGTAATTTTATCAGACTTTGACTTTGAGCATCGATTCGAATTCGAGTAAGGTTTTAAGTTTCTTGATTTGTAATTGGTTGAAAACAAAGTTAATACATACAACTTACCCTTACCATCATGATCACCATAACTTAATTTAATAAGACCACTTCTTTACCCTTTAGACACCCAGCATAATAACATACGTAGGTATATAGTAGTTTAATGAATAGCCAAAGCAAGACTTAAGTAACTTGATATTTTCATTAGCCAGACTATTTAAAGTTTAAAAGCCTATTATGAGGAGATTCATTACAATTTAAATTTTATAGATAAAGTTTTTCACATTGCATGGTCTGGTAAACTCATAAATATACCCGTCGAGCCCGAACATTATAGAGAAAATAATTATAAATCAGAAAAATGTTTATTTAGTTTTTATCAGTATCAGTATATATACCGTGTCTGCTCTATCTAATCAGAGCAGATCACAATCACAAACAATACAATTACAATTACAATTACCTACTTACAATTTACAATTTACAAAAAATAAATAGTTAACAAAAAAAGATTCGTCTCAATTTATACCCCAATTTTTACAAAAAAACAAATGTTGAACCTAAAATTGCTACTAAAAAGTACAAAATACAAAAACAGTTTGAGTTTTTTATAACATTTTTTAATTTTGGTTTCAAAGTTGTTTTTGTTTTTGTGATTGTGATGGTTTGTATTTGTGAGTGATTTTACAATTTACAATATTATTATAGTAGTGTTTTATTTATATTTATTTAACTAATTAATTAAAGTTTTCTAATTAGCTATAAACTATTTAAAAAAATAATTTTAATGTTTTCTGACTTTTGATTTAGATTTGGAATTAGAAAGGGTTTCAGTTAAGCTGTTAAATTACTAATCTTGAATCTTAAGCTGAGCCTGAGCCTGAACCGGAATTTGTCAGTTTTTATAGGTATGTAAATCTTTTTTTTTATTGTTACTGTTAAGTCAATGTTTAAAAGTTTTTAATTAAATTTAAAAACTATTTATGGACTATTAGATTTAAGCCAGTAAGTAGCCATAATTGTCAACTTTTATTATTTTTATTTCGAAATTATTGTCAAAAAAATTAGCTTTTTACAAAACACCCACTTCATTTTCATTTACATTTTATACATTTTATACAATTTACTTTACATTGCATTATTACATTTTAAAAATTTCAATTATTTTAGCTTAACTAATAATGTTTATATGTCATGGTAGGTTTAAATAGTAGCCAATATTTAACAAAAAAGGTTTTTATTAATTATAATAAATTAAAAGCATTCATAAAAGCCATAATATATTTTATTTATGAAGTTATTTTAGAATATGAATCACATCACATTACATTACATTGCATTCTATTTATTGGTAGGATTATAGAATCGTCCCCAGGGTCAAACCAGACACCCTACATAAAAACCAAATACACCAAAATGATCCTTGGGTCAAGGGGAGTTCAAAAAGGGTCAAAGGTCAAAATTTGACTTCCAGGGGGGTTGGCAGTTCACATTTCGCCACAAACCTAACCTAACCTAACTTAATATAATCATATCTCCTCAATGTAGTCACAGGAACCGTGCGGAGTCACTTTATACTTGGCCCGCACGGTGTTGGAGCCGCACGGTTCCGGGACCAAATTTTTTGCCCTCCCCTTGACCCAAGGATCATTTTGGTGTATTTGTTTTGTATGTAGGGTATCTGGTTTGACCCTGGGGACGATTCTATATTGGAGTTATGTTTGCTTTAGGTTAGGTTTGTGGCGAAAAGGTGGACTGCCACGGGTCAGAGGTCAAATGTTGGACCGAAGAACATTTGACCTCCTGGGGACTTTCTCGACCCATTGCGACGAAAAAAAAATTTCGATTTAGTCAAAAATTTCCTAAGTATAAGTCCCAAAGTTAGCCTTATTTGGTAATTTCCAACCTTTACTTTTACTCAAATAATTATCAAAAGCTAAATCCATGTTTGTGTTTATTGTATGTAATGTAATTTTTTGAGACTTTTTTTAATAAATAGGTACTGACTACTGACTAATGATCTTTTTCGTTTTTTAAAGGTTGACCTAATTTAAGGAGATTACGGTAAAGAGGATAAGGAGGAGACAAACAATGGATGATTTAGGTTTGGACAATCTTCCTCCACTCCCTGGAAGGACTAACTTGGTGAATCCTGTGGCTATCAGGTAATTGCCTAACATAATTTAAATACCTTTTATAATTATAATTTGACCTTATTTTGCATATTTTTTAACATTATTAAGTAAATAGTAGAGAATTGATAGATAATTTAATAATTTGACAGAGAGCTGATCGATGGTGCAAGTTTCCAGGTTGACCTAAGGAGGGATTATGATCTTGATGAAGAATCAGAGGGAGAATTAGAAGCTGAATTTGATCAAGAGGATTATCATAATCCGATGCAAAACACTCGTGTAGAAGTGTCCAATGATGGTGAAGTTACTCTTGTCAAAAAGAACATCCGAGTTTTAAAAGTTGACCCAGGAGAGAAATTACCACCTTTTGAAAAATTGAAAACTAAAATGATTGATATTTCGAATGATGGAGGTGTTTTAAAAGAGGTTTATTTATTTATTGTATTTTTTAAAATTCAAATGGTTAAAAATTTGACAACTTAATAAATTAATAAACCTTTTATATTTATAATTAAAAGGTTCTCCATAAAGGAAATGGTGTAAAGATAGACGTTGGCTCGAGAATTTATATTCATTATTATGCAACATTTGAAGGTGCACGTGAACCCTTTGATAGTACAATAACCCGAAGAAGAAGCGAAGCTGTTGATGTCGGATCGCAAAGGTATTTGCTGGGTTTTCAAAAAGCTATATTGTCAATGGAAATAAATGAAGTTGCTCGTTTTATAATCCGCTGTGATTACATGTATGGTGAATATGGTAATAATGACCATGATATTATTATTGATATTATTAGTGATATTATTATTCTTTACACAGGTTGTGCTCCTAGAATTCCACCCAGTAAGTTTACTTTTATTTTGCGAGCGAAGCGAGCACTTTCTATTCAACTTTGCTTGCACTTTGTCCGTCCGTCTGTCTGTCCAGAGGATAACTCGAGAACTACTGGACCGATATTAACCAAACTTGACATGAAGGACCCCATAGGGTAGGGGTGTGCCATTTCGACAAAAATTTCAGAATGCCCCATCCCTTCGGGCCAGGGAACCCTTTAAGAGTTCCTCATGTTAATCAAATGGGAAAAAATCAAAGATGAGGTTTAAGTGGTTTTAGGGGTAATCGATGACCGAGATTCCGAATTTGACATCTATTTAAAATGAAAATTGACCTTTAACCCCGAAAAATGGAACACCTTGATATGTCTTCATTGCTTTGCTCGCACAATTAATAATCAACTTTTAATGAGTTAAAGCCTAGTATTTATTAATATTCTATCTATTCAATCAAAGAGAATTTTACATAATTGTGTATTTAATTTAATTTTGATTAGAAGTTGATTTGTTTTACACCATCGAGGTGGTCAAATTTATTCCTCAAGATTTATTGGATTCTGTATGGTATTGGAATTCAGATAAGATTTCATCAATGGAATACGAGCATGTTTTTGAAGAATGCACCAAGCTTAAGACTCAAGCTAATCATGATTATAATGTGAATTCTTTCTCTAAGGCCATAAGAGGGTAATTGTAAATATAGATTATTTTCTATTAATTACAGTATGAATATGAATGTACTTAACCACTTTGATTTAATTTTATAGTTATCGGAGAGCTGCTGAAGTTATTGAAAGTTATGGAAATGTGACTGAAGCAGATGATAAGAAAAGGAATTTTTTGCTCTTCCAGCTCTATGTGAATACAGCGCAAAGTTACTTAATGATGAGCAAATGGGAACAATCTTGTGTTGCATCAAGAACTGCTCTCCGAGTTCATGGTGATCTGGATAATCCAGAATATAAGCGGCTGAAATATAAAGCTTTATATCGGTAAATATAACAATTAATTTTTATAACTAATATTAGTAATTCATTACATTCTATTCGTTGTTTCACCTGATGTTGTCATAATTAGATATGGTCACTTTTTATTCACTATTTATTGTGTGAGCGAAGCGAGCACCTACTATTCAACTTTGCTTGCACTTTGTCCGTATGTCTGTCTGTCTGTCTGTCTGTCTGTCTATCTGTCTGTCTGTCTGTATGTTTGTCCAGAGGATAACTCGAGAACTACTGGACCGATCTTAACCAAACTTGGCATGAAGGACCCCCATTGGGTGGCGGTGTGCCATTTCGACAAAAGACCCAGGTGGCCCACCCCTTGCGGTGCTGCGGATCCTTTAAGGGTCCGCCGGAACCACAAAATTTTTTATTTGATATAAATGTTCATCTTGATCTGAAATGCAAAGATATATGGTCCCCGGAACGGCAAAATTTTTATTTGATAAAAATAACATTTCATAGCTTTGCTCAAACAATCAATAATCAACTTCTAGTGAGTTGATTAAAGCCTAGTTATATTATCAATTTATGAGGAAATTCAACCAAAATAGGGGTCAGATTAAACTAAGAATCAACTTTCTATTAGTATCTGGCACATAATTAAATTTACAAAAAAAGTTGTATCAAAGTATCGTGTAATTTAAAAATTTATTTCTAAAGAGAAATGATTTGGAAATTTTTAATTTGTATCCTTGTCATTATAAATGCAAATGGATCTTTTTCTTTTGCAAAAAATGGTAATTTATATTTATATTTTATAAAAATTTGCAAAAAAATAATCAAATTTTAATTTTTATAGTTTCTTATTTTATATAGATATGAATTGTTATATATGTAATTGGCACAGTAATCGAACCGAAAAGTAATTTCTCAAATTTTTCTTGGCATAATATAATAATATGTAGGTACATTTAAATATTGTTTTCAAAACTCTATCTAGTTCGTATGAGGAATGTATTGAAGATGTTCCAGACAAATTTTCAAATAACTGTCAAGCAAATGAAGGTATTACATAACTAGGATCTAATCAACTCACTAGAAGTTGATTAGCAAAGCAATAAAGACATCTCAAGTTGCCCCATTTTTTGGGCCCAAATAGTCAACTTTCTGGTTAAATGGATGTCAAATCAAATTCGGAATCTCCATATTCGATTACCCCTAAAACCTCATTTTTGATTTTCCCATTTGATTAACATGGGGGACCCTTAAAGGACCCCCTGACCTGACCCCCAGTGGTGGGGCAATCTGAAATTTTTGTCGAAATGCCACACCGCCACCCTATGGAGGTTCTCCATGTCAAGTTTGGTTAAGATCGGTCAAGTAGTTCTCGAGTTTTCCTCTGGACAAACATACTAGTAAGTGCTCGCTTCGCTCGCACGATAATATAATATCTGCATAATATGTAAAAGAATATATATTTTTAACCAAAATGCCGAGTATATAGCGAATCGTTAAGGCCCTTGATACATGAAGTAAAGCTAAATTCTGACCCATTTAATCAAATGGCCTTTTTTGGGAGAATTGGTCCAAGATTGCTCCTCACAGGGACCTCGTAGAGACCTTTATAATTATGTCCGTAGACACATTTTATATGAGTATACACAGATAGTTCCTGGAATAAATTTTTTTTAAATGTTCAAGTACCATACTTATGAAGAAAATGAAGAAAAAAGTAAAAAATTACTTTTTTCTTCATTGTCTCTACGAGGAGCTATCCTGGACCAATCTCCATTACATATTACATTGGTCAGAATTTAGACTATAAAGCATGTATCAAGGGCCTTAACCTTGAACAAACTCTGTATAAATTGACGATTGAATTTCTTTTAAGGTGAGGTGGTTGGATGTTCTTGGTACCAAAATTCAAAGATAGATGGGAGTGAAAGTTTTATTTTGAGAACTTGCTTTACTCAGCCTGAGGGGATTTACGTCGACACGTGCCGGACTGTGAGTGCAGATGGAGCTATAAGCATCTCATGCATTTGCTTTTCGCCCAATTGTAACGGTCGAGGATTTGAAGATGGCGTCACCATAACCATCAAATATTCTCCAACCACAAACCATGCCCATAAAATATCACAGAATATTTTATTAGCTATTCCTTTAATTCTGCAATTAATTAATTTTCGCATTTAAACAATAATAATTATAATTAATATATCCATAAAATATATAACAGAAATTAAAAAAATATATATAAAATTTCTCAATATCTTGTAATAAAGTTTCTATTCGACTTTCAGACCTTTTACTGTTAAATCCATTAGAAAACATCAAGATACATATCATAATTTGTGCAAATATTTAAGCTATAGGATTTGATTGTCAAGGTCATATTTAATTTGAAAGTATAGTACAATTTGTAAATTTTGAAATTTTGTCCTAAGGTCAACTTTAAACAGCTAATCTATCCCTGAGGTCAAAAAAAATTGAATCAATTTAAGATTTTGTCCTATATGTAAAAATTAAACACGAAACAGAAAAATTAGCGGATAAATCCACAAATGTTATAAAAAAAGCTTTGCTCGCTCAATTTTTTATCATCTGGCTAAAGAGCTGTTGAATAAGTCCTAGTTAAGTACTTGTTTTAAAATATGTATTTTAATCGTTTTAATTTTTTAAAAATGTAAATTTTAAATCTTTTAATAGCCCCCTTTTATCGTAATTAGTCTATTAAATATCGAGTATCAAAATATTTTGATTGAAAGTTTGAACTTGAAAGATAAGAATAAAAAACCTACAGTTGGACAATACTAATTGCATTTTAAGGCCCCGACATTGAATATTCATGTCGCATGTTTTGACTTTAGAATGACATTGAACAAAAAATTAGGTAAGTGTTTTTAATTGGCATGTAGAACAAATTTCTTCTATATTTCACTTGCTATACCTAAATAGGATTTTTATTTACAGGGTGGTTCAAAAGTATTAGAATAATGCATAAAAACAAAAAAAAATTTCAAATCTCCTTTTTAAGGAATCATTAAAAATTTGTAGTAAAAATTTCAAAATTTTCAAAATTTCGATATAATTATTTCTATTTATGTCATTACATATTTTTTTCAATCGAAATTTTTTTTGAAAGTGGTTTCAATTGCATTTTTGTATCAAAAATTTGAAAAAATTCGGTATTTTTTAACTGTCATAATAAAGTTTCTGGAATCAAAATTAACTTTTACCGAATAACCCTGTATAAATATGCATTATAATTAAAATGAATATATTTCGAGTCTTTTCGAGTAGATCGAGACACTATAATGCACTCTAATGTAAATAAATATGCATATATGGACTTATATTCATTCTTAGCTAATTAATTTTTATTTTGGTAAATATTTTGACAAATTTCTAACTTCATTCTTAAAATAATTTGCTAGACTGAAATACTTAAATATTTTATATTTAGTTTTTTCAAGGAAACATTTAATTTAATTAAATTTAGAATTTTATAAAACTTTTATGAGAAATTTTCATTATATAATAGGTAAATTTCAAGTTCAGATTTTTAATTATATTTCAGTTGATCAAAAATTTTAAAAAAGACCTATATAAAGTACCTACTTTAAAATGACAAACATTATGAATTTTTGTTTTAGCATAATTTCATTAATGATCTTTGCAAAACATGTCATATGTGACAAAATTGTTTTAAATTTTATGCAAAAAATCATCGAAAATCAATTTCAAAATTGTGACCTAAATTTTATATCTGGTTCTACATATGATAACCAAACCGAGAATATGCTGGAAATACAAAAATTTGGAGCAAATTTTTTCGAGCCTTTTGTGAATACCATGATGAATTTTGAAAATTTTAAAAATTTCGCAAAATTTGAATACTTGGGAAGAGGGAGATTAGGAGAATATTGTAATTTGGCTATTTTTGAAATTTTGAGCTCGAATTTGAAATCGTTCCAAATGAGAGAGAAAATATTTTATGGAAATTTATTTTACCCGCCAAATCCACTAATAAGGAAAGATCTCGATCATTTTGTCATCATGGCTAAACCAGAATTATTAATATACTATTTCCAATGAATTTTTTTCAAAAAATAAAATTTAAAATTTTCCTTGCCGACAATGTAGAGGCGGCAAATTTGGAAATTTACCAGAGTGTATTTTTCCCCAAAGTGGGCGAAAATTTGGGAAGAAAATTTTTACTTAGAAATTGGGTTATAAATTTTCCTGCGGGGAAGTTTGAATTATTTCCAGATTTTCTTCAAAATTTTGAAAAACGAGAGTTAAGGGCCAGTATACCAATGAATATCCACTATACCCTGAGGCCAGAATATGACAAATATTTAAAATTAAGGTCAGGTCGAGGAAATTCTGCTTTCACGTTAAAAGAGCTTGAAAAACGTCTCAATTTCACTTATAGTCTATTTCCTGCCTCTGGACTTGGAACTGGAACAAAATTGAAAAATGGCAAATGGTCAGTTTTCTAACTAATTAGATAGTAAAAGTTCGGAAAAGTTTAAAATAGTAACAATAATAGTTACATTTACTAGTAGACTTTACAAATAAAAAAGTACTCTTAGCTGGGTGGTACAGAATGTCGGCTTTAGATTCTAGCTCTGAGAGCGTGGGTTCGATTCCCGATCGAGCTTACCTTTTTTTACTCATATTATTTACATATGTGTTAAAAACGTTTCCCTATACAAATTACATGACTTTAAAGGCTTTCAGAGTCAATTAAAATATTAGAAAAGTTAAATATATCTTTTTTTTTAGGATTGGGTCAGTTGGCGATGTTTACAATGACCTGGCTGATTTCGGGATTTTGACCGGGCAGCTTTTAGAGCGATTTCCAGTGGTGGACTCGACCAAACAGATCACATTCTCTCAAGTGGCTTTCCTTGCAGGACCACAGCGTCCCATCTACTCATTTGAAATATTACTTTGGCCATTTTTACCTGAGGCTTGGATTTTATTCATTTTAGCTATAGTAGCAAGCGCCCTCACCCTACTACTCAACTACAAATTCGATCCTTTATCACCAAAAAGAGACATCTACTGGAAAACATTCGAGTTTCTTGTCATCACTATTACAGAACAAGGACTTTTTCTCACAATGAAAAAATTTGGTCGGATTTTTTGCTTCACATGGATTTGCTTTATAACAGTTTTATCGACTGGTTTTAGAAGCAAGCTTCTCCAATGTATCATGTTCCCACGACTAGAATCTGTCCCCATGACGTTCATTGAGTTGGTTAATAATTCAGAATATAGATGGGGATTAGAACTGGCTGGAATTGGGGGTAATAAAATACTAATTATTTAGAAATATAATCTGACTTAAAACTAAAACTTTTTAAATTTAGCCGCTTTACAATCTCACATAGTCAACTCACCAAGTCCAGTTTATCGAGAAATTTCTTCAAAGATGTCGCTCGAGTTCAATTCTACAAACTGCTTTCTCAAAGTTATGAATGGGAAATTTGCATGTATTGTCTACCTAAATCAAGCATTGTATATTTACAATAGAAATTTTAGTACGAGGTCAAGAAAAATGCCATTTCTCATTTCAACCGAGAAAATTTTCTCCACACTATATGTTGCACTGATAACAGAGAAACGCGGGGTTTTCAAAAATAATTTTGACAAAATAATCTCACCCTTATGGGAGTCTGGATTGCTGGACTTTGCGATGGCGCAAGATTATGAAAATTTGAGACATGAAAATTTTAAAAATGGCGGTAAAATTTATACTTCAGATGAGACTGAATTTGATATGGGGATTCTGAAATTGTCAATAAAAAGGATGCAGGGGATTTTTAAAGCTTACAACACACTCCTTATGATACCAATCCTCATATTCATCGTTGAGAAATATTTGAATATCCCGCTCTTAAAAACGAGAATTTCTATCTGGGCTCTACTCTTAAGATTTAATAGCCTGTGTATTCTATATTACTTAAAATATAATACTATAATTAGTTTTAGAAAACTTAAATCAGCTCTTATCAAAGCCAAAGGCTATAATAAGAGAACTAAAAATATTTTATTAATTTTAAAAAATCTTGAGAAATAAATTCATATTTTTAGGATTAGTTCAATTATATCTGTAATATATAGTATACAATCTACATTAAACTTATTACAATGAAATATAAAAAATTTTAAAGCTAAATCTAAATACCGATTTAACATTATACATGGTATAATAATTATATACCTTAAAAATGGGTAAATTTAGCTAATTAAATTAAACCACTAAGGGATTTTCTATATATAAATTCTTAGCTCCTAAATCATGGAAATAAATTTAACATAAATTAATTAACATAAAATCATTTAAAAACAAGACAGAAAATCGTTTTTGATAAATATATTTTTGAAAATTTATATCCTTATACATACTCTTACTAAAAATCTACTAAAATTTCTGTTTCGTGTTTGATCCAAACAGAAGTTGAAACAGATACTAACAGGTTACTAAGTAGACCAAAAATTTTGATACTGAACACGAGACAGACAGACTCGGAACTGGAAACTAATAATCTAAACGTTACTATATAGGATTACCCCAAATTATGCGAAACTAGAAATATCTCAATTTGATCTTTTTATGCAACTTTTTTTAACAATTTAAATGTTTAGAGTTATTTTATGAAGGGCTTCAGAGTTTAACCAAAAAATTGACACATTGATAAAAATTGGTCATTAGGGGTAACTTTTTAATTTTTTTTTTGAATTATTTTGTATTCTGAGGATGAGGGCTTTCTTGAGGGTAAACCCGTTTTATTTTAATTAAATTTTTGAAAACAAAGATTAATTATTATTCAATCTATAGAATAAAGCTTATTACAATGGAATATAAATATAATACATTTACATATTGTATAATATTTAATTGGCCAATATTTCAAATAGTCAAAATTACACTATGTAATATGTAAGTATATGAATGTAAATATTAAGTAAATCATTTTTATTTGGTAAATATATATAAAAATTTGGGTAATTTTATTTGAAATTCCTTGGGTTTTTTTTATTTTTAGATATAATTTTCTATGGTTCTGGTGACATTGTAGGACGAGGACCCTCTGGCTCAGGCCTAGGTCCAGGTGTCGGACGAGGCCCAGCCCTACCACCAAGCCCTAATTTTAGAAAAATTAAAATTTTTAATAAATATTTTTGACTTTGAATATAAAAAAGGCTTTCAGGACTTTGCATGTTAAATCTCATATGCAAAAGCCAGAAAGGCAATTTAAAAAAATTATCAATTCCCACCTCCTAATTCCAGAGCTTCGAGTAATTTAAAATCAAGTCCATTAACATTTTCTATAAAATAATAATATACAAAAATTAATTAAATCAAAAATCAATTAAATTAAATTTCAAGTAGGACATTTGTGGTATAAATATTTTTAAATGAAATTATTAATATGTGAATATGTACCTTGATTAGAGATACAAATCAAGAGGATAATTGCACCAATTATAAATGAAAACATCTTCATGATATTTGTATTTAAAAATCAGTAAGTTTCAAATGAAATTCTGTAAAGTGTGAAATTACTTTAAAAAAAACTTTTACATTTTTAATGTATATTTAAATTTAACCTTCAAAAATCAATTTAAAAAAAAAATGAAATTTATTTACAAATAACCTAACTAATCCTAAGTAAAGGTCCCTATTTATTAATAAATAAATTTTAGAATTTTTTTTTATTTTTATTGGAAATTTTGAATTTTTTATTGCCAACGAGTCTATAAATTTTGTGTCTAACAATCGCAGACAACAATTATATTCTGTATTGTATTATACCTATCTATAAAATCCATTAAATTTCTAATTTCAGTATCATTTTATAGTTTTCAAATTGAAATGATTAATTTCAAATCACAGAAATTATTTTAATTAATAAATATTGCATTTTATTTATTTTTTTAAAACCATTTTTATATAGTTGTATACATTTTAATTTTAAGATCTGAATCATTTGAGTAACTCAAATATAATTATAAAATTAACCTGGCGAGGACTCAATTAGTTAATTATCTATTGAGTGGTCAAATGTTTTGTGTGTTATATTTGTATGATTGTGCGAGCGAAGCGAGCACTTACTATTCAACTTTGCTTGCACTTTGTCCGTCTGTCTGTCTGTCTGTCTGTTCG
>JAQIXA010003295.1:0-14500 GCA_034699045.1 Nanhermannia cf. coronata Gr-Ori-00579
TCTTATTGTTTTTTTACCCCTTGGATCAAATTTTGAAAAAAAAATTTAAAAAAAAAAAGAATAAAATCCTCTGTAACTTGGAGTACTCCCCAAAGCGCGTAGGTGTTCTGTTAACCCTGTTTTAAATTGTTATTGTTATTACATATTAATATGTACCTTAAAGTAAATAATAAGGTACCGATTATATATTTTAATCAAATAAATGAGCAGCTAGATATATACCTTACCTATATATTATATAGTTTTAAATAGTACAATCTACTAATAACACGAGTACGAAAGATTAATGCTTTAATTAAATTTTATTAGGTATTTATTACTGATTATTCCTGATTCTGATTCTGATTATATGTATACCTAATGTTAATTGCATATGTAAATGCTATATATTACGAGAGATATTAATTTCAGATTAGTTTTATTCGTTGTGTTGTGTTGTATGACCAGAATAAAGTTAAAGTACAAAATATATATTTGTTCATAATCAATATATTATCAACTACCTATCTACTTTCTATTCTAGTAGATAAATCTACATCTAAAATCTAGGAGGGTACCTAAAATGCTTTAATAATTAATAAATATACTGGACATGCTCATGACTAATACTAACAAAAGTAGATTTTTAATACAATACAAAGTGATTAATGATTATTTCTGCATGGTACAATACAAGTACAAGTAGTTGTGAAGAAATAAGTAGTGTAATACTAGACTAGGACTAGGTACAGTATTGGGAGTACATTACGTTATTTAAAGTAATGAATAATTACGTTAATTGACCTTTCATTATTCATTGATTATCATTTTTTGGCAATTTTTCCTAATAATATCCTCATTTTTGTAAAAATATAAACTATCACCATCAATAAAATTTTACATTACTTGCACTTAAAAAATATATTCTCATTCTTGCTAAAACTTTGAGAATGAGTATGCTCTAATCTTTTCATACCTAATTAAAATTAAATACCTAATTAAATATCGTAACTTTGCTTACCTAACGATAATTCTTTAAAAATATGAGAAAGCAGATCATCAGACTATTTTAATTTTAATAACATATACTTACTACTCAAGACTAAACTATATAAGTGTTAAGTATTTTACGCTAAACCAAATCGGTATCTTTAATTTTATTGAGGTGCGAGTCTTAAAATTAATGAGTAGACTTTCATCTACGGATATTCATTACACGTTAGGTATAGGTACTCATTTCATTTAAATTTTAAATGTATATTTTGTTTTGGAATTAATTCAAAATGCATAAAATGAATTAAATTAAATTAATATCAGTTCAGGTCATTCATAGATTCATAATAAACGTTCCTTTGAACAAAAAAATTAGCTATTGAAATCTCGTTTTATGAAAAAAATTATCTAGGAAAATGTCTACTTCTCTTTAGAAGATGAATTATTAGGAATTAGGAGTAAAGTGATTCAAAGTCGATAAATGTATTTACAAATTAATTTTATACCAGACAGGTAAGTCTACTGATATATCTATACCTTTTCGATTCATGAGAACATTTTGAAACTTTTTTTGCCTACCTAATTAATTATTATAATATGAATTCTCTATTCTTTTCTTGCCCTACATAAATAGCTCATACCTAAATTATAAATACAGAATAAGTAATACTCGTTTTTTATTTGTAATCTATATAGTACCCTACCCTACATAAAATGTAGCATTTTTTATATGTGCTTTTATATGTGAGTTTTTTTAGTAGTTGTTGTTGTTGTTCGTATTATAACTAATTAACTAAATACCTTACCTAGCTATCAACTACCTATCTGTACAATAATTTTCAAAAAAAATATACAAAATTCGAGAATTGATCGTTTTATAGTAGTTTTATCTTTGGCCGATATTCGATATACATATTATATGTATTTAAAATTATCTGTTAGGCCGACAAGAAATTATTTAAAGTGAGACAAATAAGAAATTAAGTACAATAGTATAATATTGAATAGGTAAATATAAATAGTTAAGTAGTAAATACACTAACGCTACTAAGTAGATTTAGATAGATCTTTCTTTGAACTTTGGTATATTTTTATCCTCATAAGATATTTTTACTACTTTTTAAAGGATTTTAAAGGATTTAGACTTTGGTAGTAAATATGTACGAGTATACACTACCGAGTCGGTAGTACCGACCTACTCTTGATGCTTTTCTAGCTTTATTAGTCTAGTTAAGTAGCTACACTTTTACACTATTTAAATTGTACTTTATTAATTTGAAAATAAAATGCCATAATTGTCAATCTCGACGAGTATAAACTTATATTTCTTATCTGTTTTCTAGAATAATAATTGCAATTTTTATGACTAAATTTTTATCTAAAAACTAAGGTAAGGTAAGGTTAATTTGTTGAAACTTACATTCGAATCTGAAAACTATTTTCAGACTGGCTAGAGACTAGAGAGCTGTTGAGTTGTGCCTTGTTTTTTTAGGAGGACCGGTTTCTGATGGTGATGGTGGAATTTCATTAAAATCTAATTTGATCTTTGATCTTTTAACTACATTCAATTGCTGTGTTTTCACAAAATCAATCGTAGCATAGCCTAATTCACCATTATCAGCTTTATTTTTTCTAATACCCTCACTTGGTGAATCGTTTAATTTGACATTATTATTTCTACCGTTTAAAATTCCAGATGATGAGGAATGTCCATTAGATTTTTGAACTTTTTTATCAATTTCATCATCAATGCCCTCATCTAATTGTACAATTCCTGGTGCATATGATGTAGAGGTTTGTTGATGTTGCTGGAGTTCAGGTTTTTCAAGATCAAGTTCAGCATAATTAACTTCAACTGACTCTGATAAACCACCATCAAAAGAACATGGGTGAGAACAATTAACATTCGTATAATATATTGATGAGCTGCTTGGATGACGTTCATCAAAATTTATATTGATAACATTATTCTTTTTATCCATAAAGTTATTACGAGATGATTGATTTTGAGATATATAAGAATTAGATGACAATGAAGTTGGTTTCTGTTGAAATATTGAGCTTTCAACATTCATATAGAGTGGCTGATCTCCTTCAACACTGGATCCTCGTGTAGATTTTAGATAAGTATTTAAACAATTTTCTGAATCTGGACCACCAACAGTACGATTATCATTAATATTTACATAATCAAATGTAGGACTAACTGAGGCCGGGTTAGTCGTTGTTGGAGAAATTGGCGTGGAAGGATTTGTGGCACCTAGATTAGAGTGAATTTTCGATTGCAAAATATTAAAAAGGGATTGAGCTTGAGAACATTTGAAAGCGTATATTCCTGGGCCGATTGGACAACGTCGACCGGACTCGAACGAAAATAATTCTTCTTCAAATCCATATCGTCTTAAGCACCTTAATGGCCATGTTAAGGGTGGCTTCCCTCTTAAATGAAGAATAAGATCAGTTTCTGTTACTTCAATTTTACCTAAGATTTAATAAAAATAAAATAATTAATAGAAAAAAATCATTTCATATTTTTACAGCATAACACGCGGTATCTTAAAATAATAGAAAATTTATTTACCAGGCGACACATGCCGGCCCATTTCATCGATATTTAATACTGAGAATACATTTCGTTGAAGAGGTCGACCTCTAAAGCCGAGCTTGGATCTTAATACATCAAAGAATCGGCTTCCAACACACCCCATTTGATGTTGAAAGTTACATATTATCCAATCACTCAATAATAGCTAGATACGACTGCCCTATATAAAGAAAAGAAAATTATAAATATAGTCAATTATATGTATTGTACTATGAAATGAATGTTCCTAAATATGTATTCACATCACATTTACATTATACAAAATCTGAACCTAAATATTTATACTTTAGACACTTTCTTACTTTCTGTTTATATTAGATAATTTTAAAGCTTTTTAAGTCTTAAAGTGTACCACTTTATTATTATTACTTTACTTTTTTTAACAGTAAACGATAGGTACAATTACAATACAAATGGTACAAGTTTTTAAACTAGTAGTACTCTATGTCTATAACCTACTCAGCTCTACTGCTACTATTCAAATTTTGAATGAGATATAAATAAATAAAAAATAATGTTACTGGTACAACTGAAGTTTGAAGAATAAAAACCTTTTGGTTATTTTTTGTCTTATATAAATAAATTGTCAATCAGACAACCAGTTTTGATCCTGAATCCTGAGCGAGAGTTTGTATAAAATTATACATAATTTTATGTTACCTATGTATTCAAAATAAAAAAATTAATCCTAAAATAGTAAGACAAAAAATCATAGCACATAGATTGGTTGTCGAGTTTTTTGACCAGCTAAATATGTTAATATGTACTTATTTAAGAAAAATTCATCATTAGTACAATTACACATAAACAGACTAACTTTAACTAAAATTACTAATAATACTAGTTACCTATTATTAATCTTTCTCATTTTTTGCTTTTAATACTAAATACATAATTGAAAGATGTAGGAAGGATATTTGTATTATCTTAAATTAAGAGAACTAGATAGTTTACCATTAAAGTTTTAAGTAGGTGGTACATATACTGTAGGTACCACCTATTCATGATTAGGTAATAGTAACTCAGAAGTCAGAAGTAAATTAATTAAAAATTATAACTTACCTACCAAAAAGTCTTATTTTAGCAATCGAATCCTTGATTCTTCGAAGTAGTTTTTTGTTTATATTCCAATTAAATTATTCTTTTTGCATAAAAGCTACCTATAAATGATTGGAAAAATAACATTCATTTTTCATATCTTAATCTTGAGTAGCCGTAGCCGAGTTCGAGTAAGAGATGATTAGATCCTTAATGCTTAATAGTTGATTAGAAAATGGAGATCATTAAATTTTAACTGACTTGATTGTTTACTTGAGATTAATAATCTTTAATTCTCTCCTACATAATCTTCAATTTCAATACACAGTATTTTCCAAAACAAAAAATAATGTTTTAGACGTCATGTCGCGAATTGTGTACTTTAATTTTAATTAGTAAAATATGGTACTCACTATTTTTATAATAATATTTGTTTTTGAGCTTCCATTCTCTATCATCAAATTCATAATTAACCATTTTAGGTTTATTAGGGTCAAATTCAAAACACAATTTCATAAATCTTCAATTCTGATGTAATGTAGTCAAGTAAAAAACGAAAGGCACTTTTTTTCAATTTCAATTAGCACATTATATTCGATCTTCACCTGATTATTTTGAGATTTGACACGGAACACGAAATGCTTTATTTGCACCAAATTTAAGTTATTTTAATAGCAGTGATTTCCTGGACACCACCCCACGTCCAACCCTTGTTTTAATTTTTTCCAAAGTCCAAATTTCAAAAATCCAACATTACTAATTTAGTATTAGTACTAGCTATTCTTTACATGCAACACCACTAAAATGATGATAGAATTAATGAGAATGATGATGGACGACTCGATTCTTAAACTAATAAAGATAAAAACAATCATCAATCGAATGAATGAAATAATTATCTTGAATACTTAAATCTTAAGCTAGATAAGCTAGAACTACAATACAATACAAAAGTTTTAATAAGCAAATACAAAGTTGTAAGTTACTGTATTACTTTATATTGTCTAATTTATCTGAAAAATACCAATTTCGACTTCACTTTCACAAGCAAAATACATAAAAGTGAGGTCAAAATTAGGTTTTTCAAAGCTTAAATACAGCTTGCAATATAAATTTTTGTTACTTTCTATAATACCTAGGTAGTATATTATGACTATTTGCTAAAAGTAAAAAAAGTAAAAACTTACCCTTCTTTAAGTTCTATGAAATCTGCTTTTGATTCATGTTCCAATTCTGATGGTGCTGAATGAACTCTTGACCTTGACTGATCACTTATATACTGTAGATTTAGAATATCGAGCAAATGGAGCAAATAACATAACCTACAAAAAAAAGGGACCTTGAGGTTTTGCACTTGCTAACTTCGACTCTTATCTTTATTGGGACTTCCGCCAACTTGTTTTTAGTGAATCTTGCTGTAAATTTTCAATTCTTGGTAATTTACAGTCTGGATTCTGTATCTTGTTAAATTAATTTGATTGTTGTGCAAAAATATACAAAATCTACAAAAAAAATTGAAAAAAAAAATCAGTAGGGTATTATAATTTGACTCTTGACATTTCGTAAGATAATATTATAATATGGGGTCTTTTAATGAAATTACCTTTAATTTTTCTGCTGATGTAATTGCTTGCAGGTTAAGGGATTATGGATCTTTTAGTATAAAAATGACTTAAATAACTCAAAAATAAAATAAGTCATTAAAATTATAATCTCAATCTCGGTCAAAATTTTATTATGCATTTGCTCTTGTTTGCTTTTTACTTTTTGCGCAAAGAAAAGCTATAATATAGTACCTAGATCGGTAATAGAAGAACCCGTAGTATGTATGCAGATGCAGTATTATATGTATAGCTATACATAGGATAGGGATAGGGTACTTTTTATCTGTATATTGGTGTAATATGAACTTCGAATGCGAAGTGTATGACAATGACAAAGATCAAAGGTCAAAGATCAATATTCAATATTGGGTATTTCAGCTCTGAAAAAACTACTTTTACCAATATCAATAAAATAACAGACTACACTGATTTGAGTGAATTGTGAATAATTGAGCTGATAGGTACTGAGTACTGATATTAGATAGGGATTAGGGATAGGTACTCGTTACTAGGAGTTACCTAGTAGAATAGTGAATAGAATAGAGTATGTAGGTCGAGGTAGTAATATTAATGAAGCCGTAGGGTACCTGTACGACCTACATATACCTAAGATTTTTTAAATAGTTGAAATTTAGACAATGTAATAATTAGAAGTTTACCAGTTTTACATTTATTAGGTAGGTACATTTACAAAACAAAATTTATTTCATCTAGTTATTAGTCAGAAAATATACAATTAAAATACATATATATGTACATACTTAGGATTAGTACTTACCTTATCTTATATCTGTATATATTTTAAGTCATATTTTTTTACCTTTTTTAATCATAATTTGAAAACTAATAGATTCACGAATTGCTAAATTATTCAGATTTACCAGGTATTACAAGTGGATTAATAGATGATAGCTTAGGAAAATGTATTAGGTATTAATTTAACATCTAAGCTTATTAATGTACCCTAAACCCTAGATAAAATTGTACATTTACAAAATACAGAGTAGTGTACAACATTTTTTATCAAATTATCATTCACATTCGAATTAAAACTAAAAACAATGCTTTTTATCATGTTCTTATCATTAATAAGAATAGGATACAAGACTTTCATAATTTTGCTAAAAAAGAGAATATATATCTAACATGCATGTAGTGAATAAATAGATACACAATATTTATTATATAGGTTTAGTTAATATGTCAAGTTAAGTAAATAATTACATGTTATCGGTGAGTATTGAGTATAAACATTAATTTTTTAGAAGACTCTTTTTAGAAGATCAAAATCTTCTAGACGTTATTTACATGATTTCTTTAAAAAAGTAAGAAAAGGTGTTTAATTGAAAATAGTTCTATTACAGATTAGTAAATGATTTAAAATTAAAATACTTTTTATAACCTGATTGTGTTGGAAGCAGTCTAAATAGTTTGTATTTATAATTTGAAGTTGTTCAAAACAATAACAATAACAATAGATAGGAAAAATGTTTTTTATGTCAAATATTATAAAGTGAAACGAAAATGATATGTAATTAGTAATCAACAATAACAAAAGAATAAAATTAATAGGTGCCTAGTGATTTTTAGTTAGTTAAAAGCAACTTATAAATAAATCTTTATAAACAATTAACTAATCATGTATATATACTAGGTATAGAGTATAGGTATACATACATAGTATAGTAGTGAGTAATGAATAGTTACAGTTACGTTACAAGTAGAAAAATGTTATGAATCCATACTTCTGACTTCTGCCTACTTTATAATATATTTTTGAATATATCTTGTTTCTTCATTTTTACATATATTTTGAAAATACAGTGAATTTTGGATGCAATTTAGCTGCTTGACGATCTTGAACGGTCGTACCGGTCATAACCATAACTTTGGGATTTTTAAATTTAATAAAAGATTAGTACTTTATAGTAATCTATACTGAATAATGTATAATTATTTTTAATTATACATTATAGTCCAGTTGGCATTGGTTAAAATAGATATTTAGAAGTTAGTTGAAGAAACCATTCTGTATATTTTTAAATACTCGGAATGAATGAAAAGACATATTATTAGAAGAGATAGAAAAGAATGAAAGAATTTATATTTTAAGTTTTTAAATATGCCTTGCATTTAGCTTAAGTAAAATTAATTGATATTTGTCACGAAACGCAACTAAATTTGTAAATACCTATTTTAACATTTGGAGGGCAGAGCTGTAATTACCGACGGTCCCGAGAAATGGATCGGCGATATCGAGGAGAAAAAGAACGAGACCGACTTCTTGAAAATCGCCTTCTTGGTGGAGGACTTCGCGATCGACTGTAAATTTACAAAAAAAGAAAAATGTCAATTATAAATTCAATAAATATAGTAGTAATATAAGAATTAGGCATTTGATTACCTAAAATAATTGTCATAAATTCTTACTTTATATCACATCGCAATTTTTTATGCATATAAAACTATGATGAATGTTGAAATTCAACATTTCATAGCATTATTAATTGTACTCTAATCTAGAGTCTCATCAATGACAATTTGAAATAGCTTGGGAGGATAATTCGTAAAAAAGGTGTTTTATAGGATAAAATAAAAAAATAAAAATAAAAAAAGGTTCTTCTGTATTTTAAAATTATGGTTAAGGAATGTATACTCCACTCCATCATTCAACATTGTTAAAAATTAAAAATTTGTTTTTATCCTAGTTTAAATTAAATAAAAATGTAAAGGTAATTGACTAATATATGCATATTATTAATTAAGATTAGGTACATTACTCTTGATGAGTTGTTTTATGAAATTGATGAATTCGAAGTCATACTCAAAAAAGGGTTGTTTGTGGTTGGTTGAATGTGCGATGAGGTTTTTTAAAATGATTTTCAGCTGGCGAGAGCTGAGGGTCGAGGGTTGAAAGCCCCCATAGGGATGATCATGATGTTGATGAAGGTAGATTTAGACTGTATGTTGCCCAAACAAGTCGAAATTTTGTATGTGTGACCTATGGATGCCCTAAGGTGTAACTGATGGGAATGGCAACAATAAGCTGAATAGATGAAGTAGGGATGATTGGTGACAGATTTTTTCAACATCATCATCAAGCTGAAATAGTCGACGGAAGAATTGGTTGAGCCTTGTCAGACAGCTCATCATCTTTAGATCAACGCTAAACCAATTTAAGTGGAAATACATATTTTTTCATTTTTGTTTTTCAACTTTTATTTTAAAGCTAAAAGTATTAAAACAATCTTCGACGAAAACTCGATTGACTTTTTTCAAATAATTAAAAGTTAAAAAGAAATGCCCACCATTTCAAAAAAATATATTTTAGAGCCAATCGAGTTTATTAATGATGGATCTATATTTATTAAAACGCAAATTTTTTTTTCACCTTTGTATGGTATTATTAAATATTATTTATGATTAGTGGACAATACACAGGACATAGTTTAGCATAGAAATTTTCTATTCATTACCTTCGATAGCCAAATCGACCGCCTCCGCCATATCGACCTCCATATCCGCCACCACCGTAACCTCCTCCACCACCACCGCCACCACCATCACGACCCCTTGTCCTTCCAGTTGACATTTCAACACGTACTCTTACACCACAGACTCTTCTAAAAAAATTTCGAGAAAGATTATGTAATTAATAATTTGGTAAGACATTAGACATAATAATTATTTCTTTATCTTTATGTAAACATATTTGTAATTAAATTTTATTACGTTCCGTCTAAATGCCTCGTAGCATCTTCAGCGTCCCTAAAATTTAAAATTAATGATCGATTATATAAAATCATATTATTTTTACTTGTAACTTGTAACCTGAACTGATGGGCAGTGACAGATAATAAATAAATATCTTACCTAGCGTCTTCAAATTCAATAAATGCAAATCCCTAAAAAAATTAAGATAGACTATTAGTAGGTACTTACATGTTTTTATATTCTGTAGAATAAAATATGATGTTGACTTGTTAATGCATTTTGTATATAAATTTATACCTACTCTATTTTATAAAATGTATGGTTTTTAAGAAACTTACTCTGCGAAATTAAAGAATCCAAAGTAAAATATAGCATGAAATTAAAAAAAAAAAAGATGTACATTATTAATTTTCTGAACAAGTTTATAGAATTTAAATATATAAAATAAAAAGTATTTTGGTTTGTATTAGGAATCAAGTTCGACATAAGTGACAATAATGTATAAATCCTGAAATTTTATAAAACGAGACATTAGTATGGATGTAATAATCAATATTTAAATCAAGATGTTTTCGATTTTAAAAATTTATATTATAAATATGTCTAAATATATCTAGATTAATTGTACACTTACATTTCTTACGGCTATTCATTTTTCAGTCCAATAAAAACAGAAATTAAAAATGTTTCATTAATTAATGATCTAATTTTATATTTTAAATTAAATGTATTTGACAATTGAATAATTACCGGATTTCTGAAAGAAAAATAAAATATAATATTGCATTAATTTATGAGTACGATTAATTTATGTATTTAAATGTATTAGGTATGATTTACGATTAATTAAAAATATAAATTACATACCTCGCAACCCAAACATTTTTTAACGGCCCGTATTTCTAAATAGAATAAGAAATTAGAAAAATCATTTAGACAGATTTTTACAAGAGACTTATTAATCTTATCGCTAGACATAAAGGAATGTGAGTGAAAAATAATAAAATGTATAGATTAGGGAAGGTAATATGGGTATTTCATAATGTTTATGTAAGGTAAGAGGTTAAGTAAAGGTACTTAAGTACTTACTGAAAACGCTGACTCCAACTCATTTTTACTCGCATTATTCCCAAGATTCCCAATATAACTGAAATAATATTTTAAAAAATACAAATGAATAAACTACATTTAATCACATTTATCTTCAAGTACCTATATGTACACCCTCTATTAAACTGACACTGATGTTAAGTGGACTGTTGGATAATTTTAGAAATAATATCTAGTCTAGGCTCTATAGACCTTATTTATTTATCCAGTAAGAAAGACGTGAAATATTTAGGTAGGTATTGCGATGTGATCTTTATCTTCAATAGGTATAATATCAATAAATATAATGCCCTTTTTTACTATTGATTTAGAATATTTAGAGTTAGAATACTCTAACTAACTCTACTTACTACTTGATGTTGATGTGCTAATACATAATACCTAAGTTCATTTATCATCTCTTCTACCTATCCATTAAATTCAGCTCTGAAGAAACCATTTTTACCATTCAACATCAGTTGATATTTTGTTAGATATTTTGAGAAAAGTTTGTCCTTCAGAGCTGAATGAAATAAAGAATTTAATAAAAAAAAACAGTTCCAGAAATTTTTCCTTCAGCTGATCAACTATTTTATAAAAAGTAAAAAGCTAGCTGCCATAACATAATATAATATGGATGGTGTATATATTTATTCTGCAACTGCAATATCTGCAATGCAATGCAACTGCTGGTTGAGTTTTCTGAGGAGGACGAGTCTGAGGAGGACGAGTGATAGGTTAGGTTTAGGTTAGCTAGGTTAAAGACCCAAAAAACCCAAGCTAACCTATGACCTACTTATCAAACTCGGGATCAGTATAGGATAGTAAAACTCAGCTGCTGCTGGCTGCTGCTTCTAAAGCTGTGAATCCATACCTGTGCTAATGGAATTTCAAAAATAAATCGAATTCGGGTTCCCTGAAATTTCCTAGTTATACCTTTTAAAAGTTTGTTAGCACAGGTATGTGTGAATCAGCTAAGAAAAACTCGAATTCGGCTTCAAATTTTTACATGATCAATCGAGGTCAAAATTTGGTTTTTTCAGAGCTGAATTATATGAAAAACGAAAGAAACTAGATCATCATTAATTTAATTAGTAGTACCTATGCATGCATGGCCTTTATAAGCCTAGCCTTCTATTGAAATGAAATAGAAAATGACCATTTAAAAAAGTAATTTTTTTTGACTTACACTTTGCACCGAATGTCCCACTCTCTCATATGACTCGCCATGTCAACTTTTAACGCGAATTCGCCAACAATGCAAAGCAATCGTCAAAAATTGATGATTATGCTGCCTAGTATATTTTTTTAAATGTATTAAAAAACTTAAAATCAAAAAATTAACTTTTTCTTTTCCAACAAAAATCAAAAATCAACTTTTCTTTTCTTATTTTTTTTTATTTCAATTTACGACGCAGAAATTGAATTTTCGCTAAAAAAAATTGAACATCTGAATCAGCGAGGGCGTTATGAGAATTGTAGATTTTTGCTTATTTTGTTTTTTGTATTGAATGATGATGATGATGATGGTGCCTGAATTCTGAATGGAAAATTGGAAATGGAAATGGAAATTGGAGAATGAAAAATATTTTTTGTTCGGTTTCCCCGAATCCGAATTCCTGGATAATTTTTAGAATTTTTTGATATCTACTTGAATCTTATTCTGTTCTGATTGATTCTAAATTCTAAATCTAAATTGTAAATATTCTGGCTGATACTATACTATAATAAATAATACTAATTGATTGATAGGTAAGGGACCTCAAGCCTCAAGCCTCAAATTCAAAAGCAAAAGAAATTAAACACAAGTTTTTTCTGCTTTACTTTACTTTACTTTACGATACTCTATTTTATCTTTCATATCTTAAGTCATAAAGTCATACATGTAAAGAAAAAAATAAAATTTTTTTAGTAAAAAGCAGTATATTATGGAATATTCGAGTGTAAAAGTAGCATTACATACCTGGTCTGGCAATTTTTTTTGCGAGAAATCGGGAAACCTGAAATTCAATTTTATTTTGAAATTCCAGGTTTTTAAAAAAAAAAATAATTGAAATTTGGGTTTTGATGATCCTCCAAGTTTTTGATGACGGAGAATTTGAATTTCACCATCAATAAAAACTCCGAGAATCACCATTTGTAAAAAATTGTAAAATTTGTAAAAAGTAAAAACAGAATTAGTAAAAAAAGCTCTTTGTTGAAATTATCTTAGGTATTCTAATTCTAATTTCTAAAGCTTAATCTATATCTAAGTACCAGTACCCTACTTATACTACATTGTAACTACATAGTTAGGTAATAATATTTAACAATTCAATGTTCAAAAAAACCTTTCAAATTCAAACTGTTTTTTGATAAACTAGGTAGCCTAGAAGAAAGCATTATTATCCATTTTTTTGTAAATTTATCAGCATTCAATGAAACCTGAAACACCATTCTTTGTAGATCTTATTATATTTATTATATTAATCTTATATTTTGAAATATTTCTTATCCTTGCTTGTTAAGATATCATTTCATTTTCATTATCGTATTCACTATCCACAGCATTTTGCTAAAATTTCTAAATAGATAAATATACCTTATCCTTAATAAATATTCGTTTTTAAAGTAAAGAGCTTACATATTAAAGAACTCACTATGTATTTCCTTGCCTTGTTTGCAAATATTATACTATTTATCAATCCTAGCAATTTCCACTATTGAATAAATAAAAGTAGAGAATACACTTACTCATCAATAAGTATTCGTATTTCGTTCCGTATTATTGTTAAAATATGTAAATAGATAAATATTCGTTTTTAATTAGCAAATATAATAGAATAAATAACATGATGATGATAAGGAATTATAGGTACATAAATTTACATCAATTTTAAATTGAAATATTTAGGCATAATAGAGTAGAGTAGTAATTGTCTTTTTTAAAAAGTATAATATATATCTTCTCATCTTACACTTTTAAGTATAAATTTTTCGAGGAATGGAGGATTCCGTATTTTTTAAACTCTTTTTTTTTAGAATACAATAAATATATTATAATGATATCCTATGTAGATAAAATATTTTAGATAATAATAATTTAATTTCACATATTAATTTGTATAATAATGTATTACATTTTATCATAATAACTAGAAAAGTGGAAAAATATTTAACATCTTTTTAATTGTTGTATTAATTATTTAAATTTTAAATAGCCGAGTCATATATGTAAACAAATCTTCTGATGCTAAATATTTTTACACAAAATGAAGGAATTATCTCGTTAAACGTTATTGTGGTGTATTGTGTGATGATTGTTATAATATAGTACTAGATAGTAATATATAATCTTTTTTGTAATATCTATCATTATTTAGTAATTAAATATAGAGAATATAATTAAATAAATTAAACTTATCCTTATCCACTCAGTTTGCCTTCTGTTCTGTCTGTTCAAAAACTTACGAAGAATACTACAAAAATTTAACAATTC
>JAQIXA010003296.1:0-14497 GCA_034699045.1 Nanhermannia cf. coronata Gr-Ori-00579
ATAATTTCAATTATTCACAAAAAAACTGACTTGACTGATTTTTATTTTTTATTTTTTTCGAAAGCAAAACCAAATTCGAAGAATTTTAAAAGTAAATTGTTTGGAAATTTTTTGAAACTATGGGATTTTAATTTTTGAATTCTAAAAGTGAAATTCACAAATTTTTTTTTTGCAATACTTGACAAATACTTTACACTTTACCCGAGTTTTACCAGAGAATCTGTCTCTCCAGCAGAAGATTATTCAAAAACTGGATAGGAAATATTAATAAAATGACAAAAAAAATCAAAAATGAGAGTTTTATTAGAGGTATGTAATCGATAACGGAGATGCCGTATTTGATATCTGATCTGATTTACCATTATCTCAGGAAAATGGCATAGGTACTTCTCAAAAATTTGGTTTTAAGTCATGCCTTGCCTTCTAACTTCAAACCATATCTACCTATACTATAATACCTAACTAAACCTTACCTTGCCTATGTATACTTGCACTTACATTATAAAAGTTGGTACGTTTCTTGTCGAAAATCCTAACGATAAGTAAAATTTAAATAATGAAATGATACATGAGTATGATGCAATACAAGTACCTATGTATGAATAAAATATCTGAAGTAGACTTCATGCAGACAATGTAATGATCCATGTCATGATATGATCATGGAATTTGTTATCGTCCATTTGATTTTGATTTTGATAAAATATTCATTTACCCCATTTTTCAAAGAATTGATCGATTTCTGCTCAGGATCAGTCCTGCCTGGCTGATACATAATTTTTATACAGTTTACTTCTATTCTAGTTCTAGTGTTAGATTTTATTTTCTATCCTTGCTTTACGACCAGTGTAAATCTTTTAAAACTCAAGCTTTGGTTTGGTAAATTTATGAATATTCTGCTAGTTATTAATGGATTTTAAAATTATAGTAATTACTTGCTATTCAAATCTGCTTACGCTTTTTGTCTGTCTCTTTGCTAATCTATCCTGATTCCAGAGAATAATTCGAATTCGAATGCTACTGGACCTACTTCAAAACAATTTTATAGAGTCGATTGGTGTGTGCATTTAAAAAAAATTATCTTATGAACTTAAACTTATGATTGATTATGATTATGCGAAAAAAATAAACTCCCTTTACAATTAGTTTATCTATATCAATTACATGATTATGATTTAAATTTATTAGATTTTTTAGATCATACTTACAATCAACAATTTACAAACAAATCTAGGTTTAATCTGGGTTAATAGATTAATTTTTAATTAGGCGAATTATTAGAATATTAAGTAACAGTATTTAAAACAATTCAGATATTATGTATGTAAACACTTTTAACATTTTAAATTCAAACACAACTTGAATAGAATAGACTAGCCAATTACCTAAAATTTCTTAATTTGCTAATATAATTATTTTATCCTTATTTATAATTTTAGTGGAAGACTTGGGGGGTCACTGGAGGGGCCATGGTTGAAGATAGGAGGTCACTTTTAGATTTTTATTAAATATATATGTCAGTAGTCTTAGAGTACGAAGTTTCGTAATTATAGTTAAAAAGCTCTTTAATTAATCTTAATTTAAAATCTTTCAAACTTGCGTGGCCCACTCTCTGTACATATATGTAGGTACTTCTGTACTAATTATTATTATACTGGAGTTATCTTCATAACTATAATGTATGAATTTCTAAAATCTATTTTGTATCTAGTTTGTAAATAGGCTAGGTGGACATAATATTTTTAAATATTGAAAATGGCATTGAGATAATAAGAATTAAACTCCAGACAGATAATAAAACTTAAAAGTAAAATTTTGAAATTCAGCTTGATTTTCAAAGGATATTTTTTCATGTTTAAATAAGAAAAAAAAATCATTTAAGCTGATATGTAATATATAAGTACTTACACTTTGTAGCTTCTATTTTCTAATCCGAGTTTGAATTGTGAGTGAGTCAGAATCTCAAGTTGGTAGAAAGAGCTGAACATGAGAAAAAGAGCCAGCATGACTTCATTATTCATGGCTCGAAACAAACTCGATAATCTCGTGAGAACAAAGAGAGAATTACAGAAATGCTTAACTACAGATACATGCCCTGTCCTACCTCGTACTTCTATGTTTGAAAGTATGTACTTATGCATATGTACATGCACATAGCTATTAACTATTGAACGTGTATCAGCAGCAATAGGTATCTACTTTATTCGGTTTGATTTGCAGGAACTTTGCAATACCTTTCATTACTATATAATCTCCAGTACTCTACAGAATACAGAAATGTAATAATTCTAATGGTAATTCTAGTAAGTAAGTTGGAGATATTTAAAATTCGATGATTAGAAAAGAAAAGAAGTCAATCTTTCTATCTATTACTCGAGAAAAATTTCAACTACAAGTCTAGGACTATCGACATTTTTCCCGATTTGTCAATTCTAATTCTTCATCAACCGACCAGCCAAAATAGAACATGACAAATTACTTTATTTTGGGTAGATACAACTTGAATTTTTATTGATCTAAATTCAAAGAATACTTAATACTTAACCTTTGATAGGTACAGAATAGCGGTACTACAGTAACCACTGCTGCCACTGGTTCTAATAACGAAAACGATTAGACTATAGGCAGAATCAGAATTACAAAATATTCTTCCTTGTCAGCCTTAATTTACCTATTAAGCAAAGCTTTACTTATAGGTGGATCTTTTTGATTAAATTTAAGAGAATTTAATTCGATTCCCATAGGCAATTCCAATTAGGTAAGCATTTAATTTAATTAAGATCAATATGTGTATATCAAATATATGAATATGTTGCTATCATAAAACCTTTAGTTTACTAATTACAAGTAGAATGGTAAATACAGTTCAATAAAGTTTTTTTAATAAAGTTTTTATAAAATTTTATAAAATAAATGCCTATTATAAAATTCT
Source organism: Nanhermannia cf. coronata Gr-Ori-00579 (assembly GCA_034699045.1). Taxonomy (NCBI): domain Eukaryota; kingdom Metazoa; phylum Arthropoda; class Arachnida; order Sarcoptiformes; family Nanhermanniidae; genus Nanhermannia; species Nanhermannia cf. coronata Gr-Ori-00579. Next base: position 2,933 of record JAQIXA010003296.1, read on the forward strand.
GTAATTGTAAAGTATCTACACATGTGCTCAATTTCCCTCTCAGGAAAATTGAGTACCCACTACATTTCCTGATAAAGCTGATAAAGCTTTAAATCAAGATTAGTAGTTACTGTACTGATGTACTTTAATTTACGGTTAGCTTTTACCAAATAGTACTATTTTTAACTTATCTTTAGAAAATTTTAGAAAATATTGAAATTTATTTTTTCGCCGAAAGGTAAGGAGTCAGAAAGTAACCACAAACAACAAATTGGCACCCTGAAGGTTTTTAGGACCCCATTAGGAGAGTTGTATTTGCTTCAAGTAAGGTTATGTTAACCTAAGGTTAGGTTAGGTTTGGGGCGAAAAAGTGGATTGCCACGTGCGACAAATTTTTTTTTTTAGATTTTTTAAAAATTTTCTAAGTCCCAAAATAGTCCTATTTGGTAAAATCCAACCGTATTTTACTGTATTACGAGTAGTCATTATAAAAGGTATGCCCACTCATTTTACTAAGGGACTGTATAAGTAGGTACATAAGAATAATACTGTTATGTACCAAATATTCTACTAATCATACGAAGAAAAAAGAGGACTTTACTATTTATCTATTTAAAAAAAATATTTCTATCAAAACATTCGTCAAAAATTCTATCAAAAATGGTAGATTGTGTATTAAGGTTAAGGGATTCATAAGAATTGAGAAAAAAGTTGTAACATGACATTATGAACTATCATATAACTTATAACATATATTAGCCTTATACCTGACCTGGGTGACTTGGGCGTATTAGTGAACTATAATATATATATCTATAGGTATGTACAATTTGTAAACTTTATTTTTTTAGATCATTTCATTTAGACTTAGGCTTTTTAAATGAAGTCCAATGATTTATTGTAGCAAATCTCCATAATATATTATATTACATTACTTGCTTACATACGAGCAAGTGTGTTTTCATTATTTTAGTGCTACTCACTGTTGAAATAGTAAAAATACATAACATCATTTTCGAAGCAAAATTTTCAAGATCCATAAAAAAATATTAAATTCTGTCTAATAGCTTATAGGATTTGCAGATATAAGATTAATTTTTTAATTTCAAATGCCGCAAAAATAGGTAAGTATTTAGGAAATGTATTAGAAATGTATGGAATAGGAATGTATTAGAAATTATATTAGAAAAAGTGATCTATAAAATTCAAAATTAAAATTTAAACAAATTGAATTTTGGTATTTTCAATCCGATGGGGATATTGTTTTTAGCAATTTCCATTGTTCATCAAGTTGCTAGATGTGCAAAGTTTGCACGTCTAGCCTCTAGCTATAATAAGAAGTAAAGTATTGAAATGAATTGAGACCATTCAGCTCTAAGTACATAACTATGTACTATAAAAATATTTGCACGAAATTTCTATTATTATAATTATTCTATTCATAGTTCCTACATTATGCAAGTATCTATCTATCAGTATATCTTATACCTACACTTATACTTTAAATTAATCTAACCTGCATTATAATATAAATCTATTTTGCATACCCTACAAAAACCATAAGAAATTCATCATTATCAGCATCAATTATGGTATCAGTAAAATTTAAATCTAAAGGCCATGTTAAATTCTATTTTCAGTATTTCCAGTTTACGCAGAAGAGATAATTATTATAAATCAAGTGATAGCTAGAAAGTTTAAATAATTACATATTACATACCACATAATATGTTATTTTGGCCATTTTAAATAACATTTTAAATATTATTTACTTGGTAAGAGCAAGAACTGATGATTTTTATTTTGAGACAAAAGCAAACTCAAAAATTAAGATTAGAATTTAGTTGATCCTAAAATTTAGTATCTAGTGAAAAATTCATTTCTTCCAATAAATACTCTTTTGTATATGGTACCCTACCACTAAAATATAAAATCAGAACGAAATCAGATTGAACTTTATTTCTAAAAGTAAATGTATGTACAATCTATCTAGCATTTTATAAGCTATTGCAATATATTAAAAATGTTATATAATAATATACTATAATATACTATGCCAGTAGGTTTGAAACCAGAGAAAAAATTAGAATGTTTGTTTGATGTTCAAAGTAAAATTTATTTAGCTTTTTGATTTCTGTTAAAAATTCTATTTATGCAGATAAATATAAAATTAGTAAAATCTTCATTTGTTGCAATCGGAAAAGTACCCTACCATGAACCATGTAACCATCATTAAAGTCATTAAAGTTTAGTGGATCTTTAAATTTTTAGTCAAATCTTAATTTGTTTCAAAATCAAAATTTCTACATTTCAGAAGGACCTATTCTTACCAAGTACCTATCAAGTACATATCTTACCAAGTAGCAAGTTTCAAGCACCTATGAAGAAAGAACCAAGTAGGGTACTTATTTTAAAATTCAAATGTCAAAATTTGTATATCATATATCAAAGTGTATAATGTTAAGCGTCGATGTCAAAATGCAAATGTCAAAGCGTTTTTGTAAAAGCGAATGTTTAAAAGTCGATGATATGTAGGCAATAACATCTTCTATCTCTAACTCACTAATAGTTACATTCTTATCTACAATTTCAATTTAGAAATCCTAGATTTAAATTTTAAATCGAGATACCTACACACAAATAAAAGTTTAAAAATGAGATCTCTTTCCAACCTGATTGACAGTGACATACATAGTTACATAACCTGCTGATACTACGATTAGGAACTAATAAATGGATAGTAAAAGCGAATCCTGCTATAATGCACAAGAGTGCCGGAATGTACCAAAAGAGACCGATCAAATTTTTTCAAATAAATCTTAATACTCGTGCTTCTACAATAGTATAATATAAGCTTCCCAAATGTTTTTCTAATATGCATAAAATGATATGAATTTGCTTCACTTTAGTTTTTAAGAGAATCGTCTAGGTACTTATGTCTACCATAAAGTTAATAAGCTTAACATTGTGACTAATTTTGCTAGTCCTACAGTTTTGGACCAATTTAGATATATTTGATCTCTTAAAATATTCCTTGAAAAATTTGCTTCATTTTTATTTGCAACTTTTTTAAATTTTTGTCTCATTAAAAAGTTATTAAAAAAAAAATTTGATTTCTTAACAACTTTTTACTGAGGCAATAATATAAAAAAGTGGTAATTAACAATGAAGTAAATTTTTCAGTAATTTTATTAAGATATCAATTGTACAAATTGGTCCAAAATTTTAGGACTAGTAACAAAAAATGTTAAGCTTGTGGAAAATGGGGCATTCATATGTTACAAGCATAAGTTGTAGAATTCCTTAAAAAATTTGCTCATAATATCAAAATATTTTTTGACATTTTTTAATCGTAAGATATTTATGCAAAAAGAACTTTTGCTGTAAATGGATCCAAATTTCATTTATTACTAAATATTTTAGAGAATCTGATTCTGATTCTGATTATACTGTAGAGATTACAGTATTGAATAGATAAAATTCAACAAAAATAACATATTATTCCATCTCTTAATATTTTTTAAAATTCCATTTCAATCTGTTTTGTTGGAAAGCTTGATTCTTAAAAATAATTTAAAAATTCATACTCATGAATGACGTACCTTACCTATGGTAGGTACATTATAATCATGAAGCAAAATAATAATGCATGTTCAGTTCATATGTATGTATTATTATAACCCTTCCTAAATACATGGTAGGATAGGGTACATCTTGAAAATACATGGATGACATGAAGTGAATACATATAATATCCAATTCAAAAAACGAATTCAAGTTTTAGTAGTTTACTTCAAACTTCAAAGCTGTTTTATTAAACGAATTGTTCTGATCTGTTTAAAATAAAATAAACATAAATGTGGGAAAGAATCTACAGATATACTTTTCAAAAATTCCAAAACTTTATCAGTACCCTACTTAGTTAGTCGATAGCAGCAACTAGCTGATAGCATCAATTAGCATCAATTTTTTAAGAAATTTTTATGGCAGAAATCAATATGTGTAAAATATGTCCGCAAAATGTATTAGACAATATTAGTACAAATAAATTAGAATGTGATAGTTTTAGGTACCTTTTACTTATTTTTATATTATGTTTAATTTCAAGTTTTTGAACTTACGAGCTGTATGTTAAGGGCCGTCTTGTCGTTGCCAGGCATGTGTTCCTCGAGGGCCAGCACTACAATATTTGCTATAATGGCGAGCAGGAGCAGGGCCTGATAGGGACCCCAGTTGAGTAGGAAGGTCGAGAACCGGCGAACACAAGTCTTGTGCCCGAACACAAAGAAGGTGGGTGGGTAGATCTGAGGGTGCTCCCCTGGCCGCTTCCTCTTCTTCTTCTTCCTTTTTTTACGGGCCCGAGCCGGGGACCCCACACCCACACCCACCTGGTCGCCACCCACACCTTGAAAAAAAACACAATTTAAGAGAAAATTATAGAAAAAAAAAATTTTGGTTTTGGTACCGGTGGGAGCCGCCGCTTCCGCCGCCCCGCCCATCACTCGGCACTTGGTCTACACTGACTAGAACTAGTCCTCAGGGCGGGCGCCCTACCCCACGGCCAGGGGCCAGGCCCAGGGCAGGCCAGGGCTACCACCACTCACACTCACACTCTCTCTAAAAAAACTGAGCCAGGGGGATCCATTTCTCACCTCACCTGGCTCTCACAAACAGACAAACAAACCAAACACACACACACACAAACACACAAACACACACACACCTCGGACGGACACTCCACACCACCACTAGTCTGCTCTTTTTCCGTCACTTACGGGCATTTTGACCAACCTTTTGTCTTCTTTCCTCTACCACTTGCCCTTCCTTGCACTCGTTCAATGTATTCAACTTGTATTCAAAATGTGTCTACCTACTATTACATCATAATATATACTTATTCTTACTCGTATCGTATTATGTTATGCTCAGCAGAGTCAGAGCTTTCCTCGTGTCCTTGTGTGTATGTCTCTACTCTCTAGAAGCTCTAACCCGCTACTGAACGAACACCTTCACCAGAAAAGGAAAGGAATGGAATGGAATGGAAAGGAAAGGAAAGGAAAAAGAAGAAGAGTTTTTTTGGGACCGAACTGCAGCGAAGCCACGACCTCAATTCCGAAACCGAAGTCGCCGTCCGTCCGTCCTTCTCTCCATTCCAATACCCAGATCCAGATCCAGACCCATACCAATCAAATCCTATATGCTTATACTAGATATATAATAATGTGCCATGTTATCCCATTTGATCTAATGCAATGCAATGTAAAGAGATTCTCATTCCGAGCATTTCTACAAAAAAAATTTCTCCAAAGTCCCGAAGACAATAACTTGTCAGCTCCTTAGTCTTAGGGGCTGGATGCAACAATATTGTACTTACTGTGAGGAATTTCTCAATGGGATGGGAAATATGGCATTGAACTTCTCATCTGCATCCCCTCTAATTCAAATTATTTAGGTACCTACTTCAGATGAATTCAGATGTTCTGAGAAAGAAAAGGATGAGATTATAACCTCATATACACTACTTGAGACAGTCTACCCAAAAATCACACACTATACTTATCATAATATATACCTACTTACATGCATAGAGGGCAAAATTAAGTACAGGTTTTAGCAAATGAATTTGGTAGAAAGCAAATAAGAAAATGAAATAATAATATGTGAAAGTCATCAAATCAATAAGGAAAGTAAAATCTAGTCAAGTAAAATAAAGTTAAGTGAAATGAGGCTTGTTTAAGTTAGGTAGTTGGTACTTGTTTTGTTAGTATAATATATAGGTATACGATACATGTATGTATGCATGTGTTAATGTTAGTATAAAATAGCAGTATTAGGAGTTAGAAGTCTAGAGCTTAGCTTATGTACTGCGTGTATCGATTTTACTGCAGATTATGATAATTTGTTTCAGTTGCGGCGACCGACCACACACACAAAACACACACACATCGGCTCATTCATTCATTTTATTCTGCTGATTCATTCACTGTCCTCGTATTTTTCTCTCACTTTCATTAACTTACATAGGTAGGGTGCTATAAAACTGGCTATAAAATAAAAACGAAATATACATAATTATGTACCTATATATTATAGGTAATACTAAATACATAATATCTATGCACTATGCACAAACTTGCCCAAAGCCTTAGGTAGTTAATAATTATTTTTATATTACATACAATTATTTACTATAGTACGGATATAAAAATATTGTATAATCAGAGTAAAATATTTTACTCTGATTTTTTTAAATTTTTTTAAATGTTTATATTATTTAGTAAAAACGAGTGTGATTTCAACGATACCTACCTACCTAACCTAGTGTATTGTATCTCTTTGTATGGAGAAAGTCTAAAAGGGAAAGTCAATTCGTTTGTACTCAACCATAAATCGACGTGGATGAGAAAATTCTTGAAAATAAAAAAATTTTGATTAGAAATTTCCAAGTTTAAAGATAAGTACTCAGGATTAGTATTATTATAATAGATAGGTAGGTCATGGTCTCACAAAAAAAGAAAGATGAGTTTAGGCCAATTTATACTAGGTACATACTACATTCTTCTAGACTTCTTAGAATTAGTACCTAGAAAAATGTAGTGTATATTATGTATAGTATGTATGTTGCACGGAAACTACATAATAATATCTTTGAACTTGTTGTTTTTATATTGTTTTTTTGTCATATTTCTGCTGCAACATGAACATCCCTTGATCATCATTATCATGGTAGAGATAGGCATCCTTTCTTCATTTTCTCTTATCTTTAGATCTTATTTATTAGTCTTTAATATGGAGGATTTTATGAACTAGAAGTAGAAAAGATTTTTTCTCTCAATTAATTTGATTGAGGAGAAAAAGAGTGGTTTTAGCTAGTCTGGCTTGGTTATTGATATATACTACTAAACTAATACTATATATAATATAATATGTTGATAACCTATCTAAATAGGTACTTTACTTACTACTTACTTGAAAGGGAAAAGTAAATAAAGTCAAGTATGTACTAGTGTATATACTCGAAGAGTATTAATTAGAGCAGTACAAGTGGATTTTTTTGAAACAAAATACATATATTTGGTATTAATATACCTACTACTACTATATGTACTATGAAATATTGTACAAAATAATGTTAGATTATATAGGTATATTATGTATTTAGTACTAGGTACTAATATACATATACCTACATACTAAGGCATAAGTAGAAGGAATTGGAATGATGAGGTTATGTGGATTTTGAAATCAGGCCAAGCAAGGCTTTTCTATGCAATGCAATACTATGGAACTACGATAGGATTCATAGTAATGCAATGCAATATTATATGTATACATACTTATATGTATAATGTAGGTATTAGATCCGCATGGTATTGATCGTCTGCTTTCTCCATCCGCAGCACAACATATATGTATATCTTATACCTACCTACTACAAAGTATAAATATGTACTGATATGTATGTACATTGCACATACTGTACTGATACTGATACCAACATAATACTCGTATATACATACCAATATTATGTATGTACTTGCTTTGTAGTAGTATTTGTGCAAGAAAAAGAAAGTTTAGTTTAGTTATAAGCAAGACCCGGATTTCTATGAAACTGCATGTTTTTATAGGAGATATGCAATGACATAAGACTTCGGATATATCTGTTTTGACCTAAATGAAGGTCATAGCCAAAAGTTTTTTGTTGCTTATTTGCATATTTTGGGGGTTTTTAACGATTGCTGCATATTTCGACCATTTTTCAGCATATCCAGCATATTTGAGCAATTTTTGTTGTATATTTAGCATATTTTTGAGATTTTTGAAAATTTTTGAAAAATATCTTTTTCTAAAAAATGTCAAGTAGGTACCTACCAATCTAAGAAACTTCCGAATTTTTTTAAATTTTTATGAAAAATTGTAATCTAGATATGTTAAAAAAATTTCAAAAATATAGTAATTATAATTTTTAAATGATGAATATTGCAATTATTTTTATAAATTTTATTTGAAAAATATTGATTTAGAACTCATCCATCTCTTAATGAATGGATTTGAATAAATTTTTCACCTAAAATAGGTAAATTTTAAGTGCATATTTTCATTTTAAGTGCATATTTTGATGGTTTTTTAAGCTGCATATATGCGCATATAATCGACATTTTACGTGCATATAAATCCGGGTCTTGGTTATAAGTCTTATACGAGTATTAGTGTAGATACTTAATGTACATACTTACCTAAAAAGAAAAAAGTACTTACATGATATTGGTATAGTACATAATGTATACCTACTATGTACTACCATGAATACAAGTACTAGTAGCACATTTTGTACTTACTACTTACCTAGTTCTAATTATGTACTATTACTAGCCTATTCTGTATAGTACCCCTATTTAGTGTATATAATCTATTTTATTATTAGGTTACTATCTATCTACATACTTATACGGATAGATTAGTTATGATATGATGAATGTTGCAAAGTTTCAATATCAAATGCCAAATGTTTAAACTTGAAAATACATAATATCATACATAAACTTACTACTCTAGACTCTAGACTATCAGTATGTAGTGTATGTACATATTATGTACATGTATTTTTCATACAAGTGTACCCTACTTATTAAAAACTCATGTCTGCTAATTATCACAACACTTTTCATATGCATTTATCATTTAATAAAGGTCTACCTGAGAGTAGAAATACAGTTAGTTATACCTATTACCTGCACATACAATAATATTTTTCATTAATCATTAGCATAGCAATCAGATGGTTACCCTTTAATAAGAATATATACCTAATCGTTTTCAAATGGACATTTGGGCCTTTTGACGAACTTTTTTTTTGGTTTTTTGGGCATTGCATTAATATTCAAGTTTATTCTTTTATTAATTATAATTTTTTAAAATAATTAATATTTGACCTTTTAAAAGGTCAAAAATAAATTTTTATAAGTAATAAGGTGCTTAATTTTTGCTCATTTTGACTGATCTGCTCTAAAGAAATTTTTTCAATATTCAGCATGAGGAATGAGGGTACATGAGGGAATGATTAGTATTTAATTGTACTCGTATAATGAATGTGATAATCATTTCATATTTTAGACTCGACTCCAAATAATATATGTACGAGTACCACTTCATGGATCAGATTTTATAGGTTCACTGTCTTTGAATTACAAATAAATAAAATATGAATATCTTTATTTAACTGCAGTATATTCTACTTATATATACAAATACAAATAAAAGACTTTATAATATCTGGTCGCTAAAAATTATAAATATGGTTGGCATATTTTCATGATCATCGCCAATGAACCATCCTGAAAATTAGATTATATTAAACTTCAATCAAATAGTTCAGAAGAAATGCTTCGAATGATAAAATCATCGTTTTTTTACTATATACAATGTTACTGGTTACTAAATACTTTGTCTGACTAGACAATTAATTAGAGACAAATATTGTTAAAAGTTAGTTTATACCCCTTGGATAACCTATATAGGTATAAAATTTAAGTATTTATTACTTTCTTATTACGATTAATTAGTTGGTTTCTTATGATTAGTTTATATATTCTAATGGCAAACTTATGTAGGGTCTACTAAGTACATTAGTTAATTAGGGGGGGACAATGATTTTTTTTTTTATTATTTTTTATTTTTTATTATTTAGATAGACACATTATTTAGTTTATTCAAATTGGAATTAGTTTTTAAAATTAAGAACAGAGGGAAGTAGTATTAATGGGATAATAATAAGGATAAACAATATTTATTATTCTTAGATAATACTATTTATATACACTATGAAAATGAATAGTAGTTATGTATACACCTATCCTATACATATACTTGTACATATTGTGGTAGCTGGGGATGCAAACTATTAATACGAATATTAAAATATTTCTACTAGTCTTCATTCAACCTCCCCTGGCCTTGTGGTGAAGCTCCATGTCCTGCTCGATTTTCTATTCATTAAATTTTATTCGTATTAATACCGATATTATATATAGGAATAGGTACCCTATAAGCTATATAATTAATATAGATTTCAAAAATGCTATAAAATTGGTACGAATCTAAAACCTGTGCTACGGCTTCAGCTATCTCTTCGGCCAATTGTATAACCTAATAATAGTTTCACTTAATTATAGAAAAATTATCAATTATTGTAAAAAAAGAATAAACCTCTTTCTCGACCCGCCTCTCCAGGTCAGACTCGATCACGGCAACAAGTCTACGTTCTGCCCCACTCTGCAAATTTTAGTTTAGAAAAAGGAAATTTTTAAATTAAATTTTTTTAAAGTAATTCATTAAAATTATCTAAACATTTTTAGTGCTCTTATGTTTTCCTTGCTTAATTTATTTATCAAATACTCTCAAATTGTGATAAAAAATATAAGTTACATATAGTTATAATACAACTCTTCACTTATAATACTTCACTTATAATACTTATAATACTTGTAAGTAGTAAGTATGAAAATGAAATCCTATAAGTATTTATAGATATGTAATTAAATTAAAAAAATATATTAAAAATTAGAGGCGGAGAAAGATTAGTAAATAAATAGAGTTACAGTTACGAGCTAAATGGCTTAAATTAAGGTTAATAAGGGCTTACGAGCTGAGGATCTGGATCTGGTCTGCTTGGGTGAAGGTAGGCAGCTCTGTGTGCATGCAGGCGAGTCTTTTCTCCACGGATACGTTGACCCCAAGGAGATGGCCATTTTTGTCCAGAACTATTCAATTTCAATTGAACCGATTATTTTATGGAAATATTTAATATTTATTAAACTATACAGTGTACAAGTTTATAAATATTGTACCTACTTATATCTAGTTAGGTATGTTAATCTAATGGATACTTTGTAGTAGTTAGTAATTGTAAGTATATAGGTAGATAATAATATAAAGGTAGGGTACACAATGAAATTAGTTAGGTTACATACGCTGGCGAACCTCTAGATGACTCAAGAGGGACAAAAGGAGGACGTTCGTTCGTGTGGAGAATCCTTCGTCGATGGTGGGGCGAACCGCAAACAACGACCAACATGAGCCCAAGTAAAAATAATAAGGCAAAGACCACCTCCTTCATTCTTTTTTATCACCAAATAGTTTATTAAGTTATTCAAAATTCAAATGATATGTAAACTAATAAAGATATCCAAGTTGGTAAAAGAATAGGGGGTACAAAATATTCTTATTACCTACTAATAACTTTGTATTCGATTCGAATTACATTTCCATTTATAAAATATGAAATTGCTAAGGAAATTTTTATCCTATTTTTTCAAAGTAAAGTAAAATAATATGTGCCACCAACAGATTGTCAAGGAAACTTTTAAAAACTTCTATACAACATAGAAGTACATACTGGGTAGCCAGGCTAAAAGTTCAATTTATTATTATTATTTGAATTTGGGCATAAAGTTAATTGAGCTTAAAAGCTCTTGAAGGCCCAACACTTAATGACTGAATTATTTTTTAAACAATATATTCTTTCTTATTTTCACTTTCACTTCATCATTTTTCATACCACAAGATTCAACGGATTGAATCAAGTGG
>JAQIXA010003297.1:0-14497 GCA_034699045.1 Nanhermannia cf. coronata Gr-Ori-00579
AGATTCTTGCCGGACACCGTAATATTTTTGAGAACTTGTAAAATTGACCAAAAAATACCTTATTGAGAAGATCTTGGGTAGCTCTTTTAACCCAAGCCATTCCTCGATCATGGGTAAATCCATGTATTAACATGTATGTTCTACGAGTTGGATCAAAAGTTGAAAATTGGAGCAAGTTTGGTTTATCCTCCATGAGTTCATGTTCAAAATTTTCCTCTGGGGTGAATAGCAGATATCGAGTAGCCACATCCTCTGGTGTTCCCTAAAAATTATCAATTTAGGTATTCAAAAAATTTGATAAAGTTTTGAAATTCAGAGAAATTCAGACCTCTAGGTCAGGTAAACACAAATCTATAAGAGAACTCTCAAATAATCATAGACCAAAGTTTTTCAAAAATAAATACCTATGCCTTTCACTTCCAAGCTTATATTAGCCAGTTTTTCGAAAACAGAGAATTCAGAGAAATTCTGATACATTCATTTCAGACGACCTCTAGAAAACAACAGCCAGTTTTTGCAAAAAAAATCTGAAATTCAGACCGCTTGGTCAACTCAAAACTACTTAAAATCCTTAAAGAGACTAAAAATTGCAAAACCATGTATTTCAGGCCAATATTAGTCATTTATTGGAAAAAATTTAGAAAAATTCTGACGACCTCTAGGTCAACTCAAACTACCTGTTATAAACCCTCAAATAGATCAAATTTTGCAAAAAATGCATTTGATGCCCATATTAAACATTTTTTGAAAGTATCTATCTTTAAAATTTCTTATAACCTTTTAGAATCAGCTATGTACAATTAAAATATTTTTAAATTACAGGTAAATATCCAATAGGTCGATATAGGATATGCGTCCAAGGACTATCTGTTGAGAAGCAGCCATATTTCTCCGAGCCATCCTCGTGATTATAACATACCTAGAGGTAGAAATTTTGTATCAAAAATTTGCAAAAATTTACAAAAAAAAATTTGTAAATTTTATACCTCCCTGCCCTGAACAAGGGCAAAGGTCAAGAGAGCTGAACAAATTAGAAAAAATCTCATTTTGAAAAAAAAATTAGTCAAATGGAGATTTCATCGAGGTAAAAAAATTTATTTATACTCGAAACTTGAATCTGGACTTTGTTTAATTAAGCATTTGCCATTTAGGTCCCCTATAAAGTATTTCAATTTAATTACACGTATATGTACGTACGAGTATGTATTTACTCAATGAAATCAAAACCCAGATTTCCCATTATATCAGTACATATCTGTGTTTTTGAAATCTTTTGCGTAGTATATTTGCACATTTTTGGTCAAAATCATCAGTATTTTTGCTGAAGTAGGTAGGTAATTGAAATATTTTCGATATTTTTGCTAAAAATATCAGTCAATATTTTAAGATAGAATTGATATTTTGCCATATAACTAATCATGATTTTATGAATACTTAATATGTATGTATGTAGGTAAGTAGGGGTAGATTAGTGATAGTTCGGAGTTCGGAAGCAATTTTGTTTAGAGAGTCTGATTTCGCACAAACCAGTTGATATTCTGATCTAAAAATTTTATGTCTAATATGTAGAGATAGCCAAGATATTCTCAAAAAGCAAACACAGGTTATACGGAATACGGACAACTTGCTTACCAGAAACCGAAAACGCAAAGCCCTTTCAAAAACTTTTCCGAAATATCCTTAATCTACCCCTATAATAGTAGTACCCTACATACACAGCATAGTTAGTTATGTTGTATTGTACGAATACAAAGGACTAATACTTATACTTATATATATGTACATGTAGGTATTACGATTAAAATTATTTGCATATCTCGTAACTTAATATTTACATTTAATTTGATTAAAAATCATTTCACTTTATATTTTTGCCTAAAAAATATCAAAAAATGTAAGCCTTTATGCATTTTCCCTTTTGTAATTCTTGAATTAAGATTAAATACAGCAAAAGTTCTGTATAAGTATTAAGTATAAGGTAAAAGTACAATAGTTTCGCAGAGCATAGAAAAGTTCTTTCTTAAAAATTAGCAAAAAAGTCAAAACTTCGAGGATTGACCTAGAGGTCTGTTATTTCCAGAAATATTATTATTAACTACATAGTTTAAATGACTTGGCATTTTAGAGGCTGAATATATTCCCTAAATTCTTGGTTATAACAAGACCAGTAGATTAATATAGAATTAATCTACTGGTCTTGGTTATAATCACATTTCAATAGCTGAAATTCGAGATTTCAGAAGTTTTGTAATTTTATTTTTAGAAAACCAAAGCTAATCCAAGGTCAATAAAGCTATTTACAGAAATATAATTATGTAGGTATACCAAACATAATAGGTACCTAGTACCTACTCGTATTTCTGCCTCTGTCTTTATACAGAAATTAAGCTCTGCTCTACTACGACTACATTATATTGTAATACATACTGATATTTAACTTTTTCCAGAAATTTTTATCACTATAATATAGGTAGGTACATTGTAATAAATTATAAGTGGTTTTATGTGATCTGTCATATTAATCCTTAATCCGTGACCTGAAGGCAAAAAAGGGCTTGGTTCAGAAAGAATTGTCTAATTAGAAACTTATTTTATTATCTTGGCTTTTTAACATAGGTACTCTGTATCTTGAAGAGATCTCTTTGTAAACATGATTTTTGAATGATATACAAATATTCATAATGTACACTTGCAAAAAAAAGCATTTTCAAGTTTTTAGGGTGTGATTTTCTGAGTATTTTGTGCCTTGTTTTTGTCCAACTTCTTTCCAGTCTCATATTGATCCTTTTTAGGAATTGAACTTTTCATATTTTAATCATATTATTCAGTATTCTGTACTAGTAAAAATAGCATAGAGCTTTAGTGCCAATTGTTCAAATAATGCCTTTGTACTTTGCATTTGGATCTAACCTTTGGTCTGGTAGAGTTGGGCAGAATAACAGAAGGGTCACCTTCAAAACTCAAGCTAAATTAAAGGTACGAAAATGCATTTTTTGCTTTTTTATAGTAAAATACTTAAAAACGTAAAATTGAGACTCAAATAAGATTATTAAGAGCTGACTTAAATAAAAGAAAAGAGGCTATAGAAGCCAGAAGCTCGTTTTTTTTGTAAAATTCACAAAATGCTTTTAAAAAATATCGAAAAAATTATGTATTTTTTGTGTTCTAAATTTTTCCCTACTTATGTAGAAAACTATCTATTTATGCCCTACTTATGTAGAAAACTATCTATTTATGGTCACTTGTCATATCATAACAATTTTATAATTTTTCAAGGGCTACAAGTTAGTGTTCTCCTATCCAAATATCAGATGGAAAGGTCATGTCGCAAATATTGTTCAAGATGATAATTCTGAAGTATGGGGTGTACTCTGGGAAGTTGATGAAGAAACTTTGAATGATATTGACAAGTAGGTTTCTAATTAAAAATCTAACTTGCACCAAAAAATACCGAATTCTAATAAACCTACTGAACTTTTTAGACAAGAAGGTGTTAATGCAGGAATTTATGAAAGAGTTGGACTAAAAGTTGAAGCTGATGATCAAATTATAGATTGTATCGGTTATCAACAAAAAGCTGAAATTCGGGAAAAGCATCATGATCCAGAGGCTAGGCCTTCAGTCCCTTATTTGCAAATGATCATTCGAGGTGCGAAAGAAAACAATTTGCCAGAAGAATATATTCGAAAGTTGGAACAAATAGAGCACAATGGTTATGATGGCCAAGTGAATATTGATGCAGATTTATCGATTATCGAATAAACATTACTTTTCTTGTAGTAGATATAAAAGGAATAAAGGCCGTTTATTTCTTAATTATTTCTTAAAAATCCAATTATCACAGGTTTCTGTATCATAAACATAATCAAGGTATAAACATCGTATAAAAAAGATGCTAATTCCCAGCAGTTTCTTTAACCCATCTCTTTTTGAAATTATTTTCTGAAAAATTTAAAAATTCAATTTAAAAAATGTTGTACTCTATTATTGTTAGTAATTTTAATATATAAGGTAGTATGTATTATGTAATGGAAATTACCTAAATAAATATAATAATTCTTTCTTCTTGGATCCAAATCTTTCAATTGAGGAATAAATTTTTCAATTTCTGGTTTGAATTGCTGAATGTTTAAAATGCTCATTATATTGACCAATGTTAATATGACCCCTTTAATAAAATTAAGTAAAATTATTGTAACTAATTTTTCTTATTTTGAGAGCATTTTAAGTAAGTACAATAAGAGTAACTTACATTTATTGTCAGGTTCAACTTCTTGAAGTTCTTTGATCCATGCCATTTCATCTAAAAGCATTTTTAGACAGCTTTCGTCCTTTGGCTAGAAAAAATTAATTTTTAGCTTGAGTCTATGTTTTAAAATGTAAAGATTTTGTCTTATTACCTCATAAATACTTGTAGTCCCATTATTCGATTTTATAGGCTTGACTAAATGACCAAGAACCAACCATCGGTGATAAAACCACACAGATTGATCATTCGGATCGGTAAAAGCCGCATTTTTAATTAAATCTAGCTCATCAATAAGGTAGTCAGATGAGTCAGATGAAAGAACTGGTAGTATTGTTGATCGTAAATGCCATGATGAATAGTTGGAAAAATTGGAGACGATTTTCTCTGTAGTAAAATCCAGCTCTTGTTTCAAAGTCATTTCTTGTGGACAACTATTAATTAGAAAACGACGATAATCCCAACAATGAACTGTAAAGACAAAATCTAATTAATACCACCTATATAAATTATAAAAGGTAAAGGTAAAAATAACTTACAATTTCTATCATCAAGTTTTAAATACTTGGCACAAATCTGTATTTCCTCTTTAACACGAGCAAAATTAGTTTCCTTCATCAACCAAGAACGATGAAACCAAGCACCATAGCTTTTAGGATTTGACATCAAACACACTTCTGTCAGGTTAAAATCATTCGACACAAGCTCAGTAAATTCCTCCACACTTTTTCTAAAAATATATAACAAAAAATACTTCCTAAAGATCCTTGATAATCGACTTTTTTACATATTAAAAGACCACAAAGTCCATTTTATATTAAAATCAGATAATAAATTAAACTTAAAATAAACTTACCCTTTAACAGGCAAAAGAACCTCTCTTCTAATATTCCACAAAGTCGAAATATCCGGATTAGCTGATAGAACTTGTGATGTAATTTTTAACAGGTCTTGGTCATACTCTTGCTTACTTCTCTACATAAAATAAATAAATATTAGAAATTAGAATCAGAATTAGTAGATAGATTCAAGTTATTTAAACATGCAAATCATCATAAAAATTAGTAGTTTTAACAAATAATGTACCTTGTCAAAAATGATCTTCATAGCATGACGATAAGCAGCACATTTCTTCGCTCTTTCCTTATCCCTCTGTGCATTTTCCTCAGGTGTTCTTTCAACTTTTTGTCGTCCATGCTATAAACACAAAATTTCATATTAACAATCAAACCAAATTAGAATTTTAAAAATTAGAATCATCACCATCACATGATTTGAGAACTCTCATAGCTCTAAAAAACCAAATTTATGTATTATACCCAACCCAACCCAAAGTATCGAGTATCTAAATTCTAAATACATGTAAAATAAAGGTCCAAATTTGGTTTTTCACAGCTGATAAACTCTCTTCTCATAATAGTAAAAATCTTACCATATTCACTGAATATTTCTATACAATTAATTACATCAAACAACAAAAGAAACATCAGCCGATCGAGAAGCTAGCACTATACTTTTGACTTTGAACTTTGACTCCTTTATGTTATGACTAATAAAAAATATATTAGATATTGAAAGCCTTGATTCTTATAGTTTATAGGGTATGTATTATAAGCAAAACAATATAATAATAAAAAATAATTACCTTGTAATTGTCCTAATTGCTACGTAATTACAATCCACAAGTCAGTGGACTTTATACTTTATATAACGGCACCCTGGGAAAGAAAAAATACAAAAATAAAAAATACCAGCGAATTATTGCTAAATCAAATCAAGTAAATTAAAGTAGATTTTGGTCTATTTTGTCAAAAAAAAACCTGTACCTTACTTACCTATATAGACTGTAGTACTAAAGGCCCCCCTGCCTGTAAAGACTTCGACTGCCGTTATATCGAGAGTCCGCCGTAATATGTATGTAATTTATTTTAAAATCTTTCAATTTGTCTAGCCTATTTACTATTTACTTTTACTATACTGTATACCTTTACCTACCTATCCAATATATTATGTAATTTACCTTTGAACTTCACTTGCCGCTATAGGCTATAAGCGTGTCAAGTATATGCATATGGGTACGCTTGAAAAACTAACGTTTTTTGATCGATTTTTACCAAAATTTTGACTTTTTGCAAATTGCAAAAATTTGTAATTTGCTTTAGAAACGAAAATGTAAAAAAAAATTTTGATGCTTTGATTTCTCCAGATTTTTAGGTTTGAAGATTTTCGATCCCCAAAAAAAAATTTGTTGGTCGTGCTCAAAAAAGTGTCATCCGAAGAAAAAAAAATCCTCATCAAGAATTTCCAGTTTAATTGTTGAAAAACCCCTTTGACCTGTTTTTCCATCATCAAATTGTAAAGGTAAGGTCACCATTACATCCCCCCCATCATGCTGGTCATGATGATGGTGGTTTTTATATAAAAAATGGTATTTTACATGGTTTTTTAATGATTTTCCTTGTGGTTTTTCTAGCAAGTTTTTGATGATGAAAATCTCATACTTTTTAATTTTGATCGCGGCATGTCTTATTGTCCAGTTGAAAGCATATCCATTCCCAGACCCGGACCCTGAACCTGATGGAGAGGGTGAAACACCAGTTGTAAGTTCATTCATACCTAATTTTGTCCATTTTATAGGGTCCCATTTGCTAGGTTTTCATTTGAGCTAGTCATTTTCCTGGACAAGTTTAAGTGATAAGCTGGCAAATGGGCATTTTCCTTGATACTGATATGATGACCTTGAAATTGTAAAAACCATGGTTTTTTTCTTATGCCTTATAGGCTTGTGAAGTCTGTCCAGCTAAAGATCCAGTGGAAAAACCAGAAACACCAGCGAAGTGTAAACCCGAATCGGAGGGATGTACTAAATGGAATGAAGCCAATCCAACTGATCTAGTGGAGTGCAATTGTAAAGCTGAAGGTGGAACACCACCAGGACTACCATCACCAGGACCAACAACACCAGTAAGTCTAAAATATTCTAATTCTATAAAATTTCCATTGAGATTGAGTTCAATTACAAGTCATTAATTGGGACTTTTATTTATAAGTGTCGATTTATGTCCCTTTTATTTATCCCTTTAATTTTTCAAGTGAAAAATCTTTAATATATTGACACTTTCTTGGACACTTGACTCATTTTCGCATTTTAAAACTAATAACCATCTCTTTTTCTTTTTTAGGGTTGTGATCCCTGTACAGAGGAAAAACCAGAGACAAAACCAATAGAAGCTAAGTGTACAGCCGACTCGATATCTTGTGCTGCATGGAATGCGAATGAGGCGAATAAAGATAATCTAGCGAAGTGTACTTGTACGGGCACAACAGATCCAACTCCAGCTGTAAGTCATCTCGTATTATTAATTCTCTCTAAAATTTCCATTTCGAGATGATTAATAATTAATAGGTCATTTAATTTTAATGTGTAAACTAGGAATGAGGTAATTTTAATCGTGTTTTCAAGTCAAGTGGAAAATCTTCAAAAAAAGAGAGACGCTTTCTTGAAAACTTTTGAACTTGGTCTATCATTTTAAAACTAAAAACAAAACAATGGTTTTTTTTTTCTTTTTAGGCGTGTGATGAATGCAAAGCTGATGCTGCACCAACGGAAAAACCAGACCCGCTAAAATGTAAAAAAGACTCGGAAGCTTGTTCTAAATGGAATGAAGCCAATCCAGATGCAGATAAAAAAGTGGACTGTAAATGTGGAGAAGCAGTAAGTCATTCGAAGATATATTCATGATGGTTGTACCTAACCTGTAGTCTGTAGAAGTCATTATCAATCTTCAACAATTTATTAATTTTTCTAAATTTTTTTTAAATTCTTAAACACCATGTATAGGCACCAGCATGTAACGAAGCGGATTACTGTAAAAAACCTGACATGAAGGATCAAATCGAGGTTGGTAAATGTACCCCGAATTCAGTTGGTTGTTTGGCTGCAAATGAAGATATGACAGCAAAGTGTACCTGCGTGCCTCCCACGGTAAGTCTACTTTTAAATACATTAATTGTATGAGTGAAGCGAGCACCCAAGTACTATCTGTTCTGTAGTCTGTATTCAACTTTGTCCGTCTGTTTGTCCAGAAGATTACTCGAAAATTGACAAGGAGGACCCTTATACTAGGGTCTATATAGTTGTGCCATTTCGAATAAAATTTCAAAAAGCCCCACTTCATTGGGGGTGCTGGTGCTATTAGTCTGTTAGTGCTGAGTTTGAGACCTTTAAGAGGTACCTGAGTCGCTGAGTAAATCCAAAATGAGAAGATTATATGGGAAAGAGATCCGTATGACCCGGAAATTAACTTTTTATTTTATCTCGAAATATTGGATGTGAGATTTGAAGGGTTTTTGATATAATAAACATCGAGAGGAGATTCTCATTTGGGTTTTATGATATTTTCCCCTTTGCTCGAACAATTAATAATTAAATTAGGTAACTAAAGAGTAGGTAGTTAATTAAATCCTAGTATAATTAGATACATTATTAACTAAGTTCCTACATACCTGGTACATAGCTAAATAGTAAGTAAAATATTCTAAATTTTTTCATTAATATTTCAGGGATGTGATCTACTACCGGAATGTTTGGATGCAAGTGCTACCTTGATTGTTGATCTCTCTCTTTGTACTGAAAACTCTGCCGGTTGTAAAGCATTTGCTGCAATTGAAGGAAATGGTGAAAAGAAATGTAGCTGCAAGCCCGCTGGACCTGGATCTGAACCTGGACCTACACCAGGCAATGTAAATAATCTACTATCTATTATGATAAATATTTAAAAAAATGCCCAATTTTAATTGTTATTTTTTTTGAGGGAAAGAATGATGGCGCATCTCCTACAACTAAAGTAAGTACCTGCTAGAGTATACTTATTGTCTTTTTAATAATTAGGGTACCTATTAAAATATACTTCAAAACTCTAAACGTTTCTAATTATCCTCATCAATAGGCTGGAGGTGGTGGTGGGGATCAAACTACTGCTGGAACAACAAGGACTACTACTGCTGCCGGTCAAATCTTCGTTCTAGTCAATGCACTTTTGGCTTTTTTACTTTTAAAATAAACTCTTATATTAGTATACATAATAATTAAAATTAAGTCTACAAATACACAATTAGGCAGATAGACTTAAAATTTTTAACAAAATTCTCTGTATTACTGTACGATATTAATGCTAAATATTAATCTTATGAATGTAATGTATATCAACTATAATTGTATAGTACTTGATTGTATTTTGTCCAAAAATGTAAAACATAAATAATCTTATACATAATATATTGTACCCTGTACATCATTTCTATGTTGAGGTAGAAGTAATTTTAAATTATGAACTAATGAATTATGCTAATTTGTAGTATAAATGTATGTAAATGAATATTTTAAAAATTAATAAAATAACTTGTTAATCTTATCATTTACCAATAACCAGATTCGCCAGTCTTTCATATAAAAATAGTCTTCAAAAATGTATTTATGATATTATATGGTAGTTTAATAAACTAGGGGGTATTTTATATTTATAATAGTGTATTTGTAAGGATTTTTCTATCTCAAGATGAGGATACTTAAGTACCCTACTCTGTACATTTTATGTAAAATTAGCATAAATGAGAAATTATTCTTTTTTCCTTTTATTACTTGATGATTTCGATAAACTAGTTCTCATAAAATTTAGAAATTTCTTGAAAATCCAGATTAGAAGAAAATTGATTGAAATTAATGATGCTATTAAAAATACGAGAACATCGATGGAATGATATTGGAAGTAATTGAGGTCCCTGGAAGCAGCCCTTAAGTGTCCAGCTCCCTTATGCCGCATTATATACTCGGACCAATAAACAGCTCTGAAATTTTTTTTAAAAGAATACCGCTTAGTCTAGGTCTCTGTTAGCTACAAATCGAAATACCAGATTTTGACCACAATTTGACAAATACAGAGTACGAGGTCTAATTGAAACCAAAATCAGGTTTTTCTCAGCTGAAAAGGCGATATAAATACAGATTTAAAAAATACTTTTTCTGAATATGTATCTTACTTTTGAACTGGTGGTTGAATTTCATCTCGAATGATCTTTGAAAGTTCTTTAGCTCTTTCAAAATATCTAGAGAAATTGAAAACAAAATATGATTTTGTTCATTATTTACTAATATATCTAGAATCTAGAGTACAACTTCTATATAAGGTATATAGGGTACTTTGTATCATTCAGCATTGAGAGGATCTTTCCATAAAGTAATTCTTCCGTGAGATCGAGGATTTCAAGGGATGTTGCATAACCTCCCAATTCTGCTTGCTTCACATTCAAGTCTTGATCTCTGCAAATAAAATCAAGATAAGCAATTACAGTAGGTACTACAGATAGTACTTACTTACGATTAGGATTAGTACTTAAATTATAAAATGATTCGTTTTTGCTAAAATTTTGCAAAATCTAAAATTTCAAGACCTCTAGGTCAACATTTCAAAATGTTGAATCCTTTTTAGTCCGTACATTTTAACCTTTAAAGACTCTAACCCCTTTGCCCTTTGTCTTTGCAAAATTAAAGTTAAAGCTAATTCACACTTCAGCCATGAATTTCTCAAAAATTAAAAATAGCCAATAAGGCCCCTTTTAATATGTGTGTGTAAGTACCTTAAGTATCTAATCTCAATTAAATGCTTTATTACCCGAATAATGGGATTCCTAAAAGTGGTACGCCATGATAAGTAGTTTCCTATCAAATATTAATCAAAATATGAACCATTTTTATGGATAAAATTTGGTCTAAATAAAAAAATTCTAAATTGTATAAAGGACCATTATAATGCATACTTGAGTACTTAAAAGACCTCCATGAGTTATAAAAAGCCTGATATTTTTATGACCTGTAAAATAGAATGAATAATATAGGTTATATTATATATCAAGCTATATCAAAAATTAAATCTGACCTAAAATATCTTGTTGTGGAGCCCATTTAATTAATTTGACATTTTCAGGCAGATTTTCAATATCTTCGTCCCATTTCCATAAAACTCGGCACTTTAACTGGCCAAAAACTTTGACAAATATATCACGAAATTCGACAGGCATTTCAGCGGCTCGGAAAATTGATCCAAGGCTGAAAAATATGAAGCCTTTTTCTTTGTCATCACCGTCACCACCAACGAATGCTTCAAGATCCTAGAAAACGACAATTAATTACATAAAAATCAAAATAATTAAGATCAAATCAGGTTCTATAAAAATCTAGGTTCCTGTAAACCCCAAATTTGTTTACAACTTTACAAATAATGACAATTAAAATTAAATTTAGGTCAAATTTCGAGTTTTCCGAACTGAATCAGCTTAACTGTTATTTTGACATTTTTAATTACATTAGGTAGTAGTTTAGCAGGTGTACAATGAATCCCACCAATCTCAATGACATCAGGAAGAAGAGGACGGGGATAATTCAAAACAAAATGGCTATTTTGCATTATCATGCTGACTCTCCGGTCAATCTCCATCACACCAGGCAAATCTTGACCCAAATATTTTCTATACAGTTTTTCAGAATCAGCATAATAAGTGTATTGAAAAATAACGCCAGTGATGTGATGCATGAGGAAATTGAGGGTTCTTTCACCAAAGGTCATTTGATCGGTGAATTTTAAAAAAGGATTTGGAACAAATGATGTAGGCAGGTCAAGTCCTATATTTTGAGCTATAAATGATGGTGTTGGCATTGAGGTAAAAACTATAAATGGAGCATTTAAGATATGTAAAAGTCCGGAAAAACAATTGTTCATGAAACCATTGAAAATCACGAGGTCGTATTGGACTTGACCGGATTTGATTCGAGAGAGAAATTCTTGAAAAATTGGCGTCTCGTACACTTTCTCACAGGCTGTTGTCACGAACCCTAAAAAAGGTCATAAATTATCACTAATTATCAGCAATAGCTAGAATTCAGATTGTGAACTTTACAATGGAATAAACCTTTCTGTACCCCTAGGAGCTTGATTAGCGACAATCGTGCTAAAGATGCCTTACCAATAGCCAATAGAACGCAATATCCGAAAAACTTTTTGGTCAATTTCATATATTATTCTCGAAACACCCGATTTTTGACCCCAAAACCGGTTATTTCGGGTCAAAATCTATAAGAAATACATTATGGAATTTGAAAACTTGCAAAGTCTCGTGTTTAGAAACATTTTTGAAAGGATATCTTCGGGTTATAATGGCCTTTATATGAGGTTTAACATTCCTATTCTTATGGCCTGAAATCCGAATAAATCCTTTGAAAAGCCTAATACTGATAACTCTGATAAGGATAAGTGATAGGAATAGGAATTATATTGAAAGAATCTTGGCTATTTCTACATAAAACGAGTATTTTCGTTCAAAATAACAATTTGTTCCTCTGAAATTACCCTGTCCAAAGGATATATCCGGGTTTCAAGCCCTGACCATGTTAAGTCTCAACTAAAGGCATAAAAGCCCTTATCTTATTACCCGAGGATATCCTTTCAAAATAGTTACTGAACACGAGACTTTGCAAGATTTTAATTTTAAATTCTGTAATTGCTATATTTGCTATGAGATTTTGATTTTGACCCAGCGGTTTTGGGACAAAAAACGTGGTATTTCGAAAAAAAGGCTTTCGATTCTTGGGTTTTCTATTAATAAAGATAAGGGTATTTCATTATCAAGTTATAGGGATACACATAGGTCTGTTACCTTGTTAAATACTTGAGATATTTTACCTAATCTAAATCCTACAAATCCTCCAAACTTCCCAAGACTTCTAGCTTGAATAGGATTTCTCATGTTGCTAAAAATATCTTCGACCCTAATTGGCACCATTTGCTTCACATTTGGTGGCATACCTATGTAAAAATATCTTTACAAAACATGTTCAATTTTTTACAGAATTTGGTATCTGACCTGATGCTTCAACAGGAACCAAAAGGTCAATCTCATGTCCTTTCTCAGCAAGTCCTCGGACAAGTGGTGTAATAAAATGGACATGACTCTTTGTGGCCAATGGAAGAAATACAAGGATTTTTTCACAATTTCCAAATTTTAATGTAACAAATACAGTAAAAGTTAAAATGGTCAAAAAATTCATTTTAAATTTTTATTAATGAAATCACAGCACAGTTCAGTTTAACTAAAAATTAAGCCAAAAAATGTGATTTTGGTAAAAGTATTATAGAAATTAATCATCCAACTATTTTTCTATTGTTTTGACCCTTATCTCGTTTTTATCAAGTATTGACTGATAGTCTTATTATTTTTTTATTATTATTTGCTTCTGTCGTATGTGATTCAATTTTTAAAAAAATAGTTGATCATGTCATATGATTATAATACTACAGTCGAACTTCTATATAAGGTATCTAAAAGCCTTTATAACGAGTTTCAGTTCCAGAAATTCATTCATATTCCGGTTATCTCACTTAAACTGCAAAATAGCCAAATGCCCTTTATATGCAGGCAGCTCAATATATAGAAATTTTACTGTAATTTTATTTAATTGTCTTTATAAAGTGTTATGATTTTTAGGCAAATATTTTATTTCATACCTATGTATAATGATGCCTATACCTATAGTCAATAATCCTAATTAAAATATTGATCATTTTTTCGAACATATTCATTAAAATTAAATAAATAACCTATTGAACATTGCACTTTTAAGCTTATGACATATTTGTTTAATTCAGCTTTGAAAAACCTCATTATGATCTCAATTTGACAAGTAAATAGCCTCTGCTTTCTAAAACTAAGGTCAAAATGGGGTTTTTTTTCAGAGCTGGATAAAATGATTATCAAAAAAAAACCCAATCCCAATTCCCAATTCCCAATAATACTTTTAAAAAAAGAATAGACAAAGTTCCTAAAAAATTAGTATCGAAAAAGCTTTGAAAAACCTCATTATGACATCAATTTGAGGTCAAATTGTAGTACAACATCCAAAACATCTAAAAATTAAGGTCAAAATCGGTTTTTTCGGAGATAGCAATAGCAAAATACCCCTAAAAATATGCTTTATGATACGATACGAGTACCCTATGTATATGCATCTAAAAAAAATCATCAATGTTTTCGATTTTTAAAAGAAATTGTCAAAAAATCTCAATTTTTTAATTTTTTTTCTAATTATTTTGCAATATTGACCAAAATTTTGATCATCTTTTTAGCAGAGACTGGACAATTACCCTCTAAAAGTAATTAATTACCAATTAACAATTACTTGAAATTTTAAGCTCAAAAGTA
>JAQIXA010003298.1:0-14496 GCA_034699045.1 Nanhermannia cf. coronata Gr-Ori-00579
TGATTTCTAAGAAATATTTCAAAGTCTCAAAACCCCATAAGAATACATGTTATAAAAATGGCTAATTATTATTATCTACAGATATTTATCTATGTATATACCTTGCAGGTATTTTTGGTATTTTTGGTATGAGCTCATTATACCCATATTTATTTACATTTAAATACCTTAGCAGAGCAGAATACTGTATCTATTTATTTACTCAAGATCATTTTTTTACACGCATTTTTGCACACTTGATTGAGAAATTTTGCGTTTTTTTGAGACGTACGAGTACAGTCTACCTACAGTCTATCTATACAGTCATTTGCGTAATCGAAAAATGCGAATACTTGATGAAATATTTTTTATTTAGATGACTAACTGCTAGAAAAATGACCTAAACGACTTTTTATAAGAATATCTGCCTTTATAAAGAGGTTTTAAGATACTATAAGTTATAATTTCATTAAAAAAAAAGCTCAAAAAATGTTAAAATTGCCGATTTTTCAAGCCTTTTAGGTCAAAATAGGGCTAATATGCCCATAAATTTGCTCTATTTTCTTGTAAAAACTCCTAAAGAGTTCTAAAAATTTCATTTTAAAAGCTCAAAAAATGTGGAAAATTGAAAAGCAAACCTAACTTGATGAAGTTTTTATAAGAAAATGTGCCTTTATACAGAGGTTTTTTGCTCCCAAATAAATGTCCTAAAATTTTCATGTAAAAAGCTCAAAAATGTCAAAAATGCCGACTTGTCTAGCATTTTATGTTAAAATATGGCTATTCATATACAGTTTAACAGGGGTAGATTAGAGACAAAATGTGTTTTTCTATCAAAATTTTGCTCTACTTTTATGCCTTCAAGTTAGAAGAGAGTTTAAGGTTTAGAATTCTGAAAAATTAGTAAATAGCCAAAGTATCACCTTTTCTCATACCCGACCATATCATCAATATTAAAAACTAGGCTTTCAAAAAACACATTTTTTTAAATCTTGAATTTATCAATGAAATGACAAGGATTTGAACCAGAAAAATCAAGTACCCTACCTATTACCTATATAAGAGTGTCCTATATACACTAAAATACCTATTTACATACACCTCTATTATATATCAGTAATATAATAATAGTATTTTAAGCCAGATTATCTAAATTAAATTATAATTATAATTTAATACAAGATAGCAGAGTATCTGGTCACCAGATCATCAGTTTTGATACCCAAATTGACAATTTTAAACCTTTTTTTATGTATATTACCCTACTGATATTTATAGACTATTTTGTAATCTCAAATCTGGAAATTTTTGCTTCAAAAATTAACATTTTTTCTAAGTTTTAAAAGTAGGTAGATAAGTAAGTAGATATTGCAAAAATACATTTTTTTTCAAATTCAAAGTTATAAAATTAGCATTTAATTGTATATTTAAATGCTAATTTGAAGCCATATTTAGATCTCTATACTGGTATTATAAATATTGAAATTAGAGAATACAAAAAAGGTGAAATCAGAATCTGATTTTGAAAGTCAAATTTTTGATTTTAATTATTCTAATTGTAATTAGCTTTTTGGAATTTCCAATATTAAACTACAGATAATACAAAATTGTAATTAAAGCAGGCATGTTGGAGCATTTTTAAATAGAAATTAAATCTTTGAATCTCGGTTAATTAAGCTTTAAAATCGCTTTAAATCGTCTATGAAAAGCTCTAAAAATGACTAAAATTGCCTAAATTTTATATTTTTGAGGTTTTTACTGAGATTTTGATTGAAATTTTGGTAATTTTAGACATTTTATACTCAATTTAGACCTGATTTTGTGTAAAATACATGGTAAAATCGCTTTAAATCGTCTTAAAAAGCTCAAAAAAGGAATAAAAGAGTCTCAATTTTTATTTTCTGGGGGTTTTTATTGAGATTTTTATTGAAATTTTGCAAATTTTGACTGAAATTTTGAAAATTTTGAGGTCAAATTAAGTGTGATTTAGTGTAAAATACATAGATATTTCAGGAGATAAGAGAACTTTACAGAATTATAAAATTGAAATCATTTTACAGACAAAAAGAGGGGGCAGTAAATCTCGTTTTTTTGATAGTTTTTAATTGCTTAACTTTCATAATAATGATGTAGGGTACTATAAACCTCAGGGCAAAATAATTAAAAATGGAATATTCGAGACTTTTGAGAATTCAGAGTTTAGACGGAACAAATAAGCCAAATTAATAAAAAGATCGATCTCGAAATCTACCGGAAAGTCCCTACCTACCTACTTGTATATCTTATGGTACTAGAGCTTAACCTGGTTATAGAGTCACTTGAAAAATACCAAAAGATCAAGTAGAAATTCCAAGGTTAGATTCTAAGGTTAAAGGCCAATTCGAATTTGAGGGTCGATGGTCCAAAAAGTTGTGATTTTAACAAAAATTTTGAGAATTTTACATAAAAAATTTATATTTTTGATTTGAATTTAAAGCTTATAAATTCGATATTCTTACCTCAATTTTGAATTTTAAAACCTAGTTTATCCTTAGTTTTCGACCATTTTACTATATTGCGAAATCTAGGATTTCAGGATTGATATTTGAGATAAGAATACTACTATAAGGGTCAAGAAAATCTAGTAAAAAATGTTTTTTTAGGCTAAAAAATCTCATTTTTTGTCAATTTTGATTGATATTAATACATTAGGGTAAGTTTAGCCTAAGTTTAGGGCTGGTTAGGTTAAAAATTAGGTAATTTTATTAAGAGTTTTTTATTGACAAAATGGCTCTAAATCGTGTGAAATGTATAGATAGAAGAAGCCTTTTTATGACATTTTGAATTTGAGAGGTTTCGATGTTTTTTTGGCATTGAAATTGAAATTAGAAGGCAAATATTTACTTTACTACAAGACCTCTGCTGAAGCATTTCCTTTGAATACTTCAAAATTGAAATTTTGCATCTGGAAGAATCGAAAGAACTTTTCAAGTACATATTATATAATAATATGTCATAATACTTATCCTTATCTTTAGTAGGGTACTTGAATATTCATGAAATCCAGCAGGTTTCACATTATAATTATATAATTTTGTTTTGTCCCATTTCAATTGAAAGATACATAGAGAAAATTTTGCCTATCTAGCTAGGGTAGAAAAATTTGCAAAAAAATTTGAAAAAATTTAAAATTTTGGACATTTTGAGGTCACTTTAGATCTGATTTAGTGCAAAATTTTTTGTTAGTACATACGAGTAAATTGTATCTATCAATTGAAATGGGACAGAAATCCAAATCCCTTCTGAGTAGGTATATTCAGTATATGTACTGATATTCTACAAGTTACAAGATCTCACTCAAAATCAAGTCAAGTAAATTACAGCAGTATTTTCAAAGAGATCAAAGAGATACACTTCAAATGCCCTTAATTTTGAACTAAAACTTGACTATAAAGTACCTATAAAGTAGGGTACTTGAAATATAATGAACTAAAGCCTATGAGTCCTTGAGAGAGATTATTTTCTGCTTTATAGAGAAATTCTTATTTGGAAATTGGGTCAATTACACGATTCGAGTTTGATATGATCTTTTGCATTTTTAATTACATTTTTCTTAAATTATTGTAGATATAATGCTACTCTATATTCTATAAAGACTCTATATATCTGTAGGTACCTTTATCTCAATTTTATCCTTGAAATCCTAGATTTCGACTATTATCTAGGAATGAAATTTAGGATTTCATCTGAGAAAGAATATCACTATAAGGGCGATTAGATTTCGACGTTTTGTATTTGAGAATTGAAATTTTGGTTTTTTTTTTTTGAAATTTCAGGACCTGAAAAATGGGCTGATGAGTTTCCACTTGCGAATGGAGTTCGACAGTCACCCATCGACATCCGAACTGACAGGTCAGTTTTGGACAAATAAAAATTTTTGAAATTTTTTTTTTACAAAAATTCCGAAAATATTGGAAATTTTGAAATTTTTGCAGGTGCCTTAGTGAGGTTGGTGGTGAAGATAAATTACTTTTTTGTCACTCGAAAGCCAAGTGCATGGACATTATCAACACGGGGGCTGGATGGAAGGTCGAGTGTGAGGGGGACCAAACATGTAAGTATCCTCATTTTTTTACCTCGATTTTGACCTCTATTTGACCTCAATTGGACCTCTATATGACCTCTATCTCTATCATTATCTAGATTTACTAGGGATAGATTAGAAGCTGTTTGGAAAAGTTTTATAAAATTTGGGTTGTTGTTTCCGAATGACCTAAGTTGTCATTTTGACCTCAATTTTTGACCTCAATTTTGACCTGAATTTGACCTTTATAATTTCAGATCTGTTGGGTGGACCTCTAAAGTCAAAATACCGTCTAATTCAGTTCCATTGTCACTGGGGTAAGGACGATACCTATGGATCCGAACACACCGTCGAGGGAAATTCATATCCATCCGAGGTATTTGGCATAAAAATTTCAAAATTTTCAAAAACCAAAAATTTCCAAAAATAAAAAAAAAAGTTATACCGAAATACCACTGTAGATTGACATAGTAAAATTTAACAGTTATTGATTTTATAAATCACCCATCAAATTGAAGGTCATTTTACATTTAAAAATGTGTCAATTTTTTGGTCGATCGATCACACTTTTTAGTCAGTCTTGGTTGAGCACCAAATAATGACATTTGTCTTAATCTCACCCCTATAATTGAAATCTAAAAATCAATTAGAAAAGTCAATAATAGCACCTGTTCAACCCATAATTTTTTTATAAATTAGCACTTTTTAGTTACTTATAGTTAGATATAAAAAATTGATTAAAAATGCACCAAAACACTTGAGATTTTAACAAGTACTTGTTAATTTAGATAAAAAATGAAATTATAATGGCTAACAAGGCTATTAAGCAAGCACTTGGGAGTTGATAATTAAAAGCCAATTCAAAGTCAAATTAGACAAAAAATAAGTAAATAATTTAATTCTTATGTAATTGTAATTTTTTTGCATTTTTAAAATTATAAATCAAAACTAAATCCTAGATTTCATTCATATACATGTGTAGCGAAATCCAGGATTTCAAAGTAGAAAACTAATAGAAAATCTCGATTTTTAAGCTTTAAATTGATTAGGAAATGAGGAATTTTGATTTTTGAATCATTTAGAAATGGACAAAATCCTAAAATTTAATTTTACCTGGTTAGAAAAATCAATTATTTCCTATAAATAAATGTCATTCAGCTCTGAAAAACTTGATTTTACCATCGTTTTACCTGTAAATTATTGTTAAATTTTTGTAATTTTTGGTCTCTTTTTCTTTCAGATCCATTTGGTGCATTGGAATTGCGAGAAATATGAAAGTTTTTCAGAAGCCGCCACAAAAGAGGATGGACTCGCCGTTCTCGGCATTTTTCTCACTGTAAGTCTATTCGACAGCCCAACCTCTCTATAACGTCGTCTACAAGTACAAGTACACTCTCTATAACGTCACAAAATGTAAAATTACACCACATATGACCTTATAAAGCCTCTAAATTAAAGGTTATTTAAGGCATGTATTCTTATGGGAGATTCTTGCAAAAGTTACAAATAACGTTATATAGATTTTTTTAATAAAATGTGATTTTATAGAGAGGTTACACTGTAGTTGTAGGTATATACCTAGGTTTAGTAATTTAATGTAGACCTAATTTATCGTAAAAAACTCATTATTTTATGACGTCGAAATCTTCAAAAGTTCAAAGAAATTTTTTTGATAAAAACTTGAACAATTGACATGAAAAGAAATCTCCATTTTTATCTCTTTTTATAGACAATTACCTCTCTATAAGGTATACGATATACGAAATAATGATGGTATAGCCTCTCTATAAGGTACAGGTATATGATAAATGATATAGAATGGTTTTTATTGAGGACTTTTGAAGGTTTTTCTGGAAAAAGTTTTTGACTCTTTTGTTATCTTTCTCCAGCCGTTTTGTCATCTGGAAATCTTTTCAAAATCATTTTTTTCTACTTTCTGAATTAGTCATTGTGTCAAAAACACAACTTATCTTACTCGTATCTTATCTTGCCTATACTATACAGGGTGTTTCAAAAGTCACAAAATAGAAAAAAAGCGTAGTTTTTACAGAATTTTTAAAAAATTCTGCTTTTTTAGCTTAATTTTATACGAAATTTGATCAAATTCCGACCTCTAGGTCAAGCAGAATTCTTGAAAATTTCGGAAATTTTCAAGATTTTGGCATTTTTTTGACATTTTGGCTCGTTTGACCAAATGTCCGTTTTTTGCATTTCTGGCTGTGATTTTGCACTTTATCAGCCAAAAAATGAGCAAATTTTGGCGAACAAATGAAAATAAAAAGGCAATCAAACAAAAGAGCCCACAAATTTCCAGATTTCCAGAACTTTTCATTAAATTAATCGAAGAGATAAGTAATGGAATTTCGAGTTCGAGTAGGAAACTTTTGTACTTTTGATTTAATTTCACCTCTATTTTGGTTCAATTTACGCCTATATTTTTGGTCTAATATGAAATTAACCCAAATTTTTTTCAGTGTAATTTGGATTAAGTTAGGATTTTAAAAAATTCTGGATTAATTTCATACAGGGGTAAATTTAGACCAATATTATAGGGGTAAATTCAACCAAAATAGGGATGAAATTAAAAACAAGTTTTGACTATAAGTTTTTTTTTGTCATTTTAGTTGGGTGAAGAGCATTCAGAGTTGAAGAAAATTGTCTCACTTTTCTCGAAAATCAAACACTTGGAGGAAACGACCAAAATCTCTGAGGAGATTGACATTTCCAAATTTATACCAGGTAAATTAAGCGCGAAATTTTGAAAATTTTTGTAAATTTTGGCAAAGGATGTATTTGGCTTTCTGGTCTTTTGCATATTAAACCTCATATAAAGGCCAGAAAGTCGATTATAAGCCTAGGATATCCTTGAAAAAACTTGAAATTGAAGATTTTGAACTTTTTCAGGCATTTATAGTGTTATAAAGGCCCAAAAGTCAAAAGCCCAAAGATATGAAATTGAAATTTTGTAATTTTTTGTAATTTATAGAGAACAAGTCTTATTGGACATATCCTGGCTCATTGACGACCCCACCTTGCCTCGAATCGGTCACCTGGATCGTCTTCAAAGACCCCGTCCAAATATCCAAAGATCAGGTCAGTTGAAATTCTATATTTTCGAAAAATTTTGAAAATTTTGAATAAATTTTTTGCAAAAATTTCAGCTGGCAGCCTTCAGGGATTTGCTCAGCTACGCAAAATCCGAAGATGTTCCCGAGGATGAGTTCGAAGGCAAAATTTTGGAAAATTACAGACCCCCTGCTGATGTAAGCTCTTTCTAATTCTGATTTATTTTCAACCATATTTTTGGTTGAATTTATTCCTAAATGAAATCTCTGATTTTAAATCTGAAATCCTAGATTTCATACTCATCTCTTATGGACAATAAACACACTTTCAATCGAAATTGACTTCTGAATTCCACTAAAAACCTATTTAAATTTTATCAATTTTTAAGCATATATCATAGATTAAGCTTTGAAATGCTCGTTTTTGTCCTAATTTAACCTTCAAATATGCACTACCAGCCAAAATCTAGAATTTCAGAACTGAATTTGTCACAAAATATAGCAAAATATTAAAAAATTGTGTTTTATAGGTTGGAAACCGGACAGTCCGATACATCAAATGCGATTAAATCATCAGTAAAAAAATCAAAAAAACCAAAATTCTTGTATTAAAAAACAACAATGTCTAATCCCTATCAAAAAATTGCAAAAATTTAGAAAAATTAAAAAGTGACAAAAATTTCTTAGAAAAATTTAGAAAAATTTGGTGTTGGGCTTAATTGACTTGCAAGTGCTTTAAAAAAAGTTGTTAAATTTTTGACTATTTATTACTAAATGTACCTTTAAGTATACCTAATATAAAGATATATATTTAGATATCTAGGATAACTAAATCTAGGATTTAAGATTTCTATATTTAAGTGACCAATTAGCTAATTGTTCTGTAATTGGATCAAAATTTAGCAGAAATAAAATGGGCAACTGTACAAGGTATTATTATCATCAAGTGTAAGACTAGAAACTGCAAAAAAAAAGTAATAATTTAGACAAATAATTAGCTATAATATTTATCAAAAGAGAGAGATAAAGTATTTTAATTAATTATATTTAAGGGGTCAGGTCAGGTCATTTGACCATATGCAAAATTGTCAAAAATTTTGAAATTGAAATATTTCAGAAATTTTTGAGAGGTCAAAATCTGTCATAAAATTATAAATAAACTTCAAAATTCGCTCCAAATTGTTTCAAATAAGCTAAAATTTGCGATTTTTTGACAAATTTGCATATGAACTTATAGTTAGGTTAGGTAACCTAACCTAATTTAAGTTAGGTTTGACCTACTAGTATGTTAAATCTAGGTAGGTCAAATGTTGACCTCTAAATTTGTAAAAACTGACATAAAAAATATGACAAAAATGCCTTAGATTTGGACTAAGGGGTAGTTAATCAAAATAAATAATTAAAGGTCAAGTAAAAGGTCAAGTTTCCTAAAAAAAATTGTAAGAAAATATGTAAAGAAAAACTGCAATTCTGTGACAATCAATGTTAAAAACTAACATAAAAATAATTATATACAATGGGTGAAGGCTAGTCTTCTAATGTTAAAGTAATATAATAAATGTTATTATTATAATTGTCCTTCATAATTAATTCCAGACTTCCAGGTTTCTAAAAAAAACCTTCCAGAAATAGTAGATTATAGTAATTTATGTAACTTGAAATATCTAGTTAATTATAGTTAAATAAATAAAAAAACGATAAAAAAACACAAGTTTTACATTATTTTTATTTAAAGATTTTTCTTGAGAGAGAAAGCCTTACATGGTAGTTTAAATACAAAGATTTACAAAAAAGTAGATAAAAAGGTACATTTTAAATATCTTATTAATTACATCTAATTTGTATTACAATTATAGTTAGTTAATTAGTAGTGTACTTTTACAGAAAGATTAGAGAAATTATGGCCGAAATATTTCAGAAACTTCTGAGCAAAAAAATTGCATTTTTCTTTCGATAATTTTTGAGCCATTTTTTATAGTAGAAAAGTAGTAGAAATTGGCACAAAAATAATCAGATTTGGTGCTAACAAGGTAACTCGCCTTCGCCTTGCTGTGGACCTGGACCTTAACTATGATACTAACCAGGTAAATTGAAATCTTCGACCAAAACTACTCGATCTCATTATATTAAATGTAAAGTGAGGTCAAAATCACCATTTTTTCGCAAATTTTTTTGGGGAATGTGAATAGATAGTGACCTTAAAAGGTCAAATTAAATGTTATTCCCTAAACTTATAATTCATCTGACCTTTTAAGGTCACTATCTATTCACATTCCCCAGAAATTTTTGTATAAAAATGCTGATTTTGACCTCAACTTTACATTTAATATAATAAGATCGAGTAGTTTCGGTCCAAGATTTCAATTTACCTGGTTAGTTCAAAAGATTCCTATTATTTTGCTATTTTATACATCAAGTCGAGTTCCTGGGTCACAGTAAGATCCCTATCCTCGCAAAAATTGAGACCAAAAATTGCACAAATCATCAAAAAAATTGACATTTGGTCATATCTATCATATAAATATTTCTTATCTAAAAACTACCTAACTATTTTCAACTATCGTTAAATTGCAAAATCATAAATCGTAATAGAAAACTCTAGAAATAGATACATTTTGTAACAATTTGTAAAAATTATAACATATTTAAATAAGTAGATAGATAAACTAAATCTAAATAAATACAATTTTATAAATTACAATAATACCTATTATACATACTACTACAAGTTATATAAAAGTTTGTATTTTTGGTTCTTTCCTATAAATAATAGCCTAAAATTATAGTAAATAGGATTTTTTGTATTTTGGAAAACATTTTTGTCAGTAAAAAAAATACTTTTCAAAATATCCCTTTCTTTTTCTTACTCTTCCCGTCGACAGCTCTGAAATTGAAATAAAAAAAATCCAAATCACATTAATCAATTGAGTCTATAGTTAATAGTCACTTAATTAATTGTACTTAAAAAACTGAGAAAAAAATATCAATTTTGGCCTTATTTTATAAACGATCATATGGAAAAAAAGTCAAAAATCAAAAGCTCTCAAAAACAGTCCCTTTAGAACCCTTGAAAGTTTACAAGATCATAAGGAATCAAGTCAAAACTCTCAA
Source organism: Nanhermannia cf. coronata Gr-Ori-00579 (assembly GCA_034699045.1). Lineage (NCBI taxonomy): Eukaryota > Metazoa > Arthropoda > Arachnida > Sarcoptiformes > Nanhermanniidae > Nanhermannia > Nanhermannia cf. coronata Gr-Ori-00579. The sequence goes on from JAQIXA010003298.1 coordinate 10,219, forward strand.
AAAAAGTGTCATTTTAGAGCCCTTGAAATTAAGTGTTTTTCAAAACTTCAGAAATCTCAAATAAGTTTGTAATAATTCTTGAAAAAACTGGCAGTAAAGGTCATAAAAATCAACATTTTTGAGATTCCTTCTGGTAACATTTAATTGGCTTATATGATAATAAATATAATCTAAACTATTTCAAGTCTTTTTGAGTAATTTGAGAATAATAGATAAATATGCGATTGGATTTTTGTATCAGTAAGTAGTAATTGTAATAAAAAATAAATTAAGTCTGTGAACATTCTTGTCCTCTAAATGAGTTGGTCCTTTGTGCCTGCCTTGGCATCGATTTGCTCCTTTTGACAAAACCAAATCTTTTCTTCCTCTCTGCCTTTGGACGATCACCACCACCATGATTTCCATCAGGATCATCTGCTTCAGTACTTGATGATCTGGGCATTGTTGCAGAATTCGTTGAATTAGAATTCGAAGTCATTGTAGAACTTTTCGAGTCGTCGATCGTACTCATCGAATTTTCATCAGCTGTCGTCGAATCTTCAACAATCAAAAGCGGTGGATATAAATGATTCTGATTTTGATGGTCTTTTTGCCCAAATCTCCCTCTCATAAGTGTCACCATCGATGGTTTTTTAAATGCTCTGATAATCCGCAACCAAAAACATAAAAAGCAAAATAAAAAAAAATTGGGATACATTCATACAAAAAAATCACATTTAAATACATAATATAAAGTGTGTAAGATATCTAAATCTAAATCATATTATTAGTCTTGTGAATATATGTGCATAAAAATGAAAGTAAAGGTTCACAAATTTTGGAAATTTTAAAATTCTAATAAGAAAAAACTTCTAAAAAGTAAAAAAAAAAAAAAATTTCTTTTATAGTATGTATTACCATCAGTATTGGTACTGCGACAACTGATCCAAAAACCAACTGGTCCAATGACAACGACGACAACTGATCCAAAATATAAATTATATAGATATGACCTTTTTTTAAAGTTTTTGTCTATTCTAAGGTAAGTACCTAAATATTTTATAAACTTTCAATAATCTCTAAACAAATCGGAATAGACAAAAACCTTAGAATAGACAAAAATTTTTAAAAAAGGTCAGATTCTATATCATTTATATTTTGGACCAGTTGTCATTGGATCAAGTGTCGTTGAACCATTTGGTTTTTGGATCAGTTGTCGTACAATCTCAGTATTAGTAATATTTAGACAAGGAAAAATCTAGAAAAGTGAACTTTTACTTATTCTCAAGTTTCGAAATGTCAAGAACTAGTTCATAAAATTATATGGCAAAAACTACTAGGACTATCAAGCATTATTAGTATTATAGGTATATTAGGTTACAAAATCATTGAGCCTTGAAAGGTCAAACTTTTCATAATCACTCCCTTGGGAATTCAAAAAACTCATCACACTTTTGTATACCAAACTTCAACTTTCTTAATTTTACTTTATAAATTAAAATCGATCAAATCTCCTAACTCAACTCAAGTACAGATTGGTATACAAAAATGAGATTTCGTCAAGTTTTTAGAAAAGTTTGAATTCAAAGATCAACTTTATTCTATTATCATTTAAATCAAAATGCTTTTTTTGCCAAAAAAGTTTTCAGAAATCTGAACAAATCTACAAAGTAGTTCACACACTAATATATTAAGTTAGTAATATAATTAAGACTTTCATTCAAAAGGATTTAGAATTAGAATTACATAGAAATTTAAAGGTACAAAGGCACACTAAAAGTTTGATTATTCTTTACACAAGTTTAAAGCTTCAGTGATTGTTCAAGTAGTGCATAATAGTAATGTAAATGACATTTAGATTAGTATTAGTATTCCTAAGTAAAGCTTTCAATAATAGTATTTTAATAAATTAGTCGTCATCACCAACAGTTTCAATCCATTCATGAAGATCTTCAAGGTCCATACAAGGCCTTGATGGATAATCCAAATCATCCAGATCTAAATCATCACCACCACCATCAACATCACCATCACCATCACCTTCCATCATTTTCGAAACCCTAAGGAAAAATATAAAAAAAAGAAAAGCCAAGACCACCACCATCATCAATAGTTTGTATTGTAAACCCAAACAAAATTAGACTTTTAATAAGGTAATAAAAATGATACAAACAAAACAAATAGTACAGGTAGGTAAGAAGCAATAGTTTTGTAAAATTTTGTAAAAAATCCAATCGCATATTACTCGTAGAAAAATGATATGACCAAAATGATTTACATAATTATTTATGTAAATAATTAGAAATAGAAGAAAAATACAATTTATAGAAATTACTCACTCTTTAGAAAGTGCTTCAAGACTCTTCCTTCGAAGTTCCTCAAAAGTGATTCCATTCGCTCTTTCCCAATCCACCCTCTCCTGATCAAACATCTTCTTCTTCTCTTCTACTTCTTTCACCAACTTTTCTAAGGCTTTCTTCATCTGGTCTTCACGTCGACGTAACTAAAAACCACAAAAAAATCAATAAATTAGCCATTTTTCATCCTTTTATTTTAATTTTATTAGTCCTTACATCATTTTCAGAATCCGCAAGCCGTTGATTCCTTTCCTTGACTTTCATCTCAAACACTTGCTCCATTTCCTGTTCCATCTTCTTCATTTTCGAATCATGGTTTTTCTTCTCGTCCTCCATTTGGGCCAAAGGATTCCTAAAAAAAAATACAAATTAAAAATTTACTTTGAATACCATAATTTACACTTCCAAAAATAAAAGTACAGAGAAACAGAATAAAGAAAGTATTTTAGAAAATGTGCAAAAATCATGCAAGCCAACGAGCAACATTTACGATCTGTGAGACGGGAATTTTTCTAAAATATTTTTTTTCAAAATTAGATACCTTAAATATTCATTTAAGACACCTAGTCGATCAAAAATCATATTCATCTTTAACGTAGTTTTTAAAAAATTTAGAAAAATTCCCGTCTAAAAGGCCGTAAGTGTTACTTGTATCTATCTCTAAGTACTAAGTACTTAATATTAATATAAGTAAACTACCAAATAGATCTAGGTACTTATTTTTATAGCATTCCAGAAATTACATAAATATAGGTACATATCATCAACCATTTATAACTATTTCCTAAATTACAGAAAACTATTCAAAAAATTTATAATTTTCGGCATTTTTCTTACAAATTAGTCAAGTACTAGAATAGAATACAAAATTTTATACCAAGACTCAAGACCCTAGATTATAGATTACATTACCTAAATACTTGTCTAATAAAATACATACAAAACAGGCGAGCATACATATAGGAATTTCAGCCAATTATTTCCTTAAAACTAGAAGTTATTAGGGATTTCATTCATTTAAAATTTCGAAAAAGAATAGGAAAAATGATTAAAGGAATTATTGTAGAATGTAATTAAACGTACCATATAGTTATAAAACAATTGGCAACTCCTGGGGCGCTATTTCAGATCATCAATTAATTAATATTGAAAGAAAAAAATAAATAAACCAAAACCCCATTAGATTATCAATACATAGTACATAGTAGTATTAGATATTTTGAAGAGTAGATTTTATAAATATTAGAATTAGAATAGAATAAGAAACATTAAACATTGCATTATTCTGTATTATAGTACAATAGCTTAAAGTGTGAAATGATAGATTAGAGTTAATAGACTGGATGATTTACAATTTAGAGTGATTCTGAAAGAGATTAAAACTAATTTAGAATTTAGACCAATGAACTTACTTGTCAAGTCCCTTAATTGGCTTCCCGTCTGAACCTTCAAATAAAACCACCAATTAATTAATAATAAAAATAAATCACTTTTATTCAGTAATATAAAGTATCATTTATAGCTTACCAAGACCTGCTAGTTTTCGACATCGGAAATTTTCGTAATGAACTAAAAATAAGAAAATTAAATTAAAATCATACTAGGCTTTAATCAACTCACTAAAAGTTGATTATTAATTGTGCGAGCAAAGCAATGAAGATATCACAAGTTGCCCAATTTTTCGGGGTAAAAGGTCAAATGGTCATTAAATTCTGAATCTCCGTCATCGATTACCCCTAATGCCACTTAAACCTCATTTTCGATTTTTCCCATTTAATTAACATTAGGGACCCTTAAAGGGTCTCCTGAACCCCAAGGGGTGAGACAATCTGAAATTTTTGTCAAAATGGCACACCCCCACCTTTGGGATCTCATTTTCAGATCGGTGGCAAATCATGGGGGTAGGGCATCTTTTTGAGGCAAAGTTGCCTCTGCCTTGCCC